>JAFIRS010002908.1:0-171449 GCA_018342105.1 Gonioctena quinquepunctata | reverse complement strand
AAAAAAAGCACCCAATTTGTGAAAAAAAAGGGAGAAAAAAAAAAAGGGGGGGTTTTTTGGGGGAAACATCGTATACTTTTGGGAAAATTTTTTTTTCCCCCTTTTAAAATAATTAGCGAAAAAAACCGGCAAAATTCGGGATATTTGGACTAAAAAAGATAGATATTGAAGTTGTTTCGCTCCCTTTATAAATTTAAACAAAACCCCCCCTATTTTTTTTAAAAAGGGGGACAATTTTTTTTTTCCTTGAAACAAAATTGCGAAAAAAAAGGCAGATTCTTTTTTCCCCCAGCTGAGAAAAGAAAAGATATTCAAAAGTTTTTTTTAACTTCTAAAGGAACAAACTTTTTAAAAAAAAAGGGGCGTTTTTCTTAATTAGCAAAAAAGGGGGAAAAAAATTTAAATTGGAATAATTTTTTTATCAATTTTTCGGGTTGTCCCCCTCTTATAAGGTTTTTTTTAGGGGGTTTTGGGGGGTATTTTTTTTTCGGTTTTGTAGGGTTATGTTTTAAAAAACGGGGGGAAAAGGGGAGGGGAAAAAAACCCCTTTTTCCTTAAATGGTTTTTTCCCCAAAATTCCTTTTTCCCTGGCTAAAAAATCGTACTCGTTTATAAAGTGTCTATAAAAGACCCTTTTTATCCCAAAAACCCAAAAAAAAATTTCCCCAGAAAAACCCATAAAAAAACCCCGAGGGGGGGGTTGTGATAAATATAAAGATGAATTTGACATTGGAAGGTTGTTAAAAAAGACAAGGGTTTTTTTTCTTCAACCGTACACCCAAACCCCGGATAAAAAATTTTTAAAATTTTTTTTTTGGGGAAGGGCCCACCTATGGTCAAGTAATGCATTCGTAAAAAAAAAGAAATACAAAAAATATCTGTTTGGGTCCCGGGCAAAATTTCCAAGGAAGTCTTCGTCTGTCTGTCTGTGTTCTGCCGTCTGTCTTTTACCACGAAAACCCGGTTTGCCCAATCAGCTGAAATTCGGTATGGAGACACAGTATGTTTTTAAAAAAATTCAAAAACGGCATCTAAACTTGAGGGCAATATTTTTTTTTAAAGCCCTAAAAAAACTGTTCCAGAACAGTCAAAATTATTTCTCCATCTGTAAAAAAAAAAAAAAGGGTCGAGCCGGTCAAGTTCGGGGGTTTTCCCCCAAAAACTGTTTTTTTTAAAATTTTGTTTCCTCCATCTGGGGGGAAAAAAGGTATTTTGCTCCTTACAATTAAAAATTTAAAATTTAGGCCCACGAAATCTAGTTCGTGGCTTCCCCTTGCCTGTTTTTCTCAAAAAATGGATTTTTTATCTATTCTGAAATCAAAAATTTTTTTCCAAAAAAAAATTTTTTTGAAACATTTCTTAAACTTTCGTACCAAGTAATAAATGTTTCTAAGAACAAATATCACAAGTCATGTTTCGTTGATAAAATATCAAACATTACATGGCCAAAGCAAATAATCCATGATTTATGGAGTGATGAAGCAATAAAAAAAATATTTGTGGGGAAGACGTAATATGAAAATTGAGGTCGAAAATTTCTTTTTAACGGTTTTTTTCGGGAAGTCTTTAAAAAACCAAAAAAAACCATTTTTTGAACGGTTGTGATGTTATCCCCAACCACAAAATACACTGAAAAAAAATTTAAAGGTCGTTTCTCGTTATTCCAGAAAATTATGAGGTTGAAAATTAATCGAATTTAGAAAGCATTGTCACTCCCGGGGGGGGGTGTAATCGGGGGGGAAATGTTGAAAAAAAATTTAAAAATTTCATTCTGGCGCCTTAGAGTTTATTCTTTTTAAAACAAATTCAGGAGGTTGGTACCACCCGACATAGAAATCACTTTTTTGGGGTTGGAAATGTAGAAATAAATCAAAAAATTTTTTTTAAACCGCAGTGTAGGGTTTTTTTAGTATGGAAATTCGAAAATTTTTTAGATCGAAATACAATTTAAAACCTATCATGACATCATATTCGCCCTTAAAGGGGGGGTTTTGGGGTGAAAATATTGAAAAAAAAAAAAAAATTCCCGTTTAAACGACAGTGTAAAAATTTTTTTTTGGAAAAAACGAAAATTTGGACGGGGGAACAAATGATTTTTTTTTCCTTGATCGTTACTGCTTTATAATCCCAAAGGTTTTTATTAACAGACCCATTTAAAGCCCGGGGGTTGGAGGGGATTATGAATCTAACTCCCTTGTTTTTTTTTTGTAGTTCAAAAATTAATTACTCAAAAAAAGTTTTATTCTAACTGCATAAAAGGGATAATTATTTTCTCTCAAAAGAAATAACAATTTTAAATTTCCAAAATTAACCAAGTTTGAAGTTCTGTGGTTAATGATGAACTCCTAATTTTTTGTTCCGGTTTTCCCCGTTCAATTAACTTTTTCTTTTCGAAACGGAATGAATGGGCTATCATTGTAGAATTTTTTTGTTCTTCGAGGCGATACTTTCTTCAATATGCCCCGCTCCGTAAACCTTCCCTTTTTTCCATGTAATTTTAGTGTTTCAAAGGAACCCCCCCCCTTGAACAAGAAGCGTTGACGACGTTCGGCGAGACAATGCGTGTAACCTTTCGGTTTTTTCAAATTTAGGTATTTCGCTATGATAGAAGGAACATTTCCCTATATTTTTTTTTACCTACAGGTAACTCAATGCATTTTTATTTCTGTAGGAAAAAAAAAACCTACGTTTTTAATCCTTTTGGTCATAGTGAATGTTTTTTTTTAACAAGTTCAAGGCCCCTATTTCGTTTCCAAAAAGGGGTAAAATTTTTTTGAGATGCAGGTTTGGTTTCTGGTACCTTGATCAGTGAAACGGCCCTTGTCTTCTTCAAAAACTGTCATCTTGCCTTTTTCACCCCCCTCCAAATCCCCCATTCCCAGAAAAGTTTATGTGCAAAAAATATCATCGGAGCTTTTCTTATGAAAATAATACTTTCCCCCTTTTAAAACCTTTTTTTTTTTAGGAATGTATTTTTTTAAAATTTAAATTTTTAGAAATCCATCAGTTGAGAATGTGATATATTAATATTTTTTTAAAAACCCCAATTTGTTTCAGCGGGAGTATTTGGTCCGTAGCTATTTGCCTATATTGTTCAGACTGAAATAATGTAAAATAAAAAAAATTTAAAATTTTTTTCATAGATAAACTCACCATTCCCCTGAAATACCATCAAGACAGTTTCATTTAGGGGTATTCCTTTTTTTTCATCTTTCCTTCCCCAAGAAAATGGTCAATCCTTCTCGTATAAGTTTTGGATTTCACAGGCAGTAATTTCCAACCCTTTTTTTCTTTGAGCGTCATTCCCCTGGGATTCCAAAATCATGAACAAACCTTTTTTTAGTTTCCTCCACTAACAAGTTGTCAATTTTAAAAAAGCGTCGTTTTATTAAATAAACAACCCTTAGCAACCTCTTCTTTTTTTCCTGGAATTGCAGAAACTCTTTGGCTCAGTTGAAACCAGAACGAAAAAAATACCCCGAAGAAATTTATGAAGAAACAACGTCGTTAAGAAATTTTTTTCGTGAAAAAAAAAAACTTGTATGACCAGGCGTTTAGATCCTAACGCCCATGGGAATATTCACCCTGGGCCAAAAAAGGGCCCCCGGGTGAATGTTACCCCCCGGGTTTGATCTATATAACCCCTTTTTTATAAAAACTATTATATATCAGGTGTATGTATTTCGACCTTCTGTATTCGTTTTTTTATACTGAAAAAAATAAAAAGCTTTTTAAACTTTTTTTTCCCAAAATTTCCACCAAAAACTCCCCAAACCCCGGGGCCCACAAATGATTTCATATATTTTTCACCCCAAAACTCACCCCCGGGGGGCAAAATGATTTATACCCCGGTATAGTATTTCGCCCCAATTGATTTTCATCTAGAAACTCTACACTGCCTTTTTAAAATTAATTTTGTTTATTTTAAATTTTTCACCCCAAAAATCATCCCGGGCCGAAAATGATTTCATATACGGGGTATGTATTTCGCCCCCACTGAATTCGATTTTATAGAAAACTCTGGGGTTTTTAAATGAATTTTGATTTATTTCAATTTCCCCCCCAAAAATCCCCCCAAAACGAAAAAATGATTTTTTCATCGGTTTGGGGTTCCAACCCCTGAATTTGATTCGCAAACAAAAAAAGTTATACAGTGCCTTTTTTTAATTAATTTTAATTTTTTTAATATTTCCACCCCCCTTACCCCCCCTCTGTAGGTTTTTCTTTGCAGAATCAAATTGGGGGGTTGGGGATCACCTGATATTAAAAACATTTTCCTTTTTTAGGGGTTTTTTTTAAAAAATAAAAAAAAAATTATTTTTCCCAGTGAAAAATTTTTTTAGTATCAAAACATTCAAAATCGCTTCATTTTATTTCATTTTCCCCCAATGATTTTTTAAATATTAAAAAAAAAACAAAAATTTTTTTAAACGGCAGTGTAATTTTCTATTAAAAAAATCAATTAAATCAAAATACCCCCTTTTTATGAAATCTTTTTTTCCCCCCCGGGGGTGATTTTTTGGGGGAAATATTAAAAAAACAAAATTCAGTTAAAGACGTGTAGAGGTTTCTAGTATGCAAAATGGAATTTTCCCCGGGGGTCGAAATACATACTACCTGATTTTTGAAATCATTTTATGTCCTCGCAGGGTGATTTTTTGGGGGGGGAAATATTAAAAAAAAAAACCTTTGAACGGCGGTATTTTTTTTCCCAGTATAAAATCAATTGGGGGGATCGAAATACATACTACCCGATATAAAAATCATTTGTCCCCTTTTGGGGGGGGTTTTGGGGGAAAATTTTAAAAAAAACAATATTTATTTAAACGGGTAAAGTTTCCTTTGGAAAATCGTTTTAAAAGGACGGGCAAAAAGATTTTTTATATCGGATTTTTTCTCCCAATTCTTTTTTTTCCATAAAAAAACCTTACAACCTTTTTCTTTTTCCACTCCCAAAACACACCCTTGACGGACCCCCCAAATGATTTCATAAAAAAGGGGCGGGGTTTACAACCTCCTGAATTCTTTTTTGATAAAAAAAATTTACCCCCCTTTTTAAAGGGTTGTTTTTCAATTTTCCCACCCAAAACCCCCCCAGTGTTTTCCGGTAAATGCAAAATTGAGTTATCTGAAAAAACCGGCGATATGTTTTTAAACTCGCTCTAGCCCTCTTTTGGGGTGGTTAAAAAAAAATTGGGAAAAAAAGGGTTTTGTTTTTTTTGAAAAAAATTCCAAAATTTGTCAGCACACTTAAATTTGGTTTAAAACCAACCCAAAATCCAAAAGAACTAAAAAAAAACCAACCTTTAAATTTTTTTTTTCTTACAACTACCAGTTGTTGGACTTTTTTTGTGTCGAATAAAAGATTTTACTGATGGCTTTCTCTTAAAAAAAAAATCATGGCATGAGCGTTTTCGAAGTTAAACCCCCAAAAAAATGGAGGTGGGGAACCAAAAAAATATTTTCATTTGGAAATCACCAGCTTTTCTTGAATTATGAAATAAAACCCAAAGAACAAGTCGGCCCCCCTTAATTGTTCAATTAATTGGGAAGCTCACGTAAACATCGGCCAATTTAGTAGATGATTTTGGTTCCATAACTTTTTGGGTTTTTATACCTATTGGGAAACCTCACCACTTCAAGACTTGAAAAAATGGTATATTTTTCGATCAAGTTACCTATGGAATGAAATTTGGAAAAATTTTGTGTCAACACCTTGACAGAAAAAAGGGTCGAAATCGACAACGTAATTTCAAAATGAATTTTTAAAAGATTGAAAAAAAAAAATTTTTTAATTTTTTTTATAGTAATATTAAAAAAGCTTGTCGTTTCATGCCCCTTTTTTTCTGAAGATTTTTCACTAAGATAATCGAAACCGGAATACCGTATATTATCAAATTTTTTTCCTCAATTCATAACTTTGTTTTTTCCCCCTGTAAACCCCCCCAAATGGGGTTTGGGGGTTTGTTCATGTTGATTAGATGCTAATTTTATTTTCTTTTAAAATAACTCATCTTCCCCTAGAATGGAATATTATGAAAAGCTTTTTTTTGACAAACGAACAAGTATTTAATGAAATCACCTACTTTTTTTTTTGGATGCGCCTCTATTTTTTTATTGTCTCGGCATTTCCCCTATATTTCCCCCCAATTATGAGGGCAAGCTATATAAAAAATAATTTTTTTTCTGAAATTGGAAAGACTATACTGAAAAAAAGGGCCAAATTCACAATGCTATTTTGAAAAAATAGAATGCTTGATTCAAACAATCGACATTTCTAATTCATACGAATAAAATACTTGAATAGTTAATTTTGTGTGATTTTAATTGGAAAAAAACTATTCAAATCATGCCGAATATATTTTCCCCCCGATCTTGTTTATGAAAAAATCAGTTCATGAGCGTTTTTTAAAGTTAAACACCAGCACAAGCAATGGAAATTGGAAACCAAAATTTCCTCGTTTGGAAAATATTTCAGCTTCCTTTGAATTATGAAATCAATCCAAACTAAACAAGTCTGGAAACCCACCTTTCATAGTGCAATTAATTAGGGAAGCCACGTTGCCATCAGGAGATTAATAACAAATTTATCCCAAAACCAGCAATAATTGTGGTCGTACATCAATGTCTTAAAAAAATTATATTGAGCTTATTGGCAGTTAAAACGAGAGTCGCAGCATCTGATTGTCCCCTAGGAGAAAAAAAATCTTCAAAAAAAAAACTGTGCCACGATGATTTGATATTGAGGGTTTTATTTACATGGCTTATGATTTAGAAAACTATTATTCCATGGGGGAAAACTGAAATCGTCCTTTATGGGGGTTTTTTAAAAATACCATCGCAAAACTTTTGTGTCACGATTTTCATATGGGGAAAATAGTAACCCAGAATTATGGTAACCATTCTTTTTCATTGTTGAAAGTAATTTTCAACCCCCTTTTAAAAATTCCCCTATCATCGTTGAGAAATACTTCGTCACGATTTTTTTTAATGAGATGTAAATTCGCAGGAAAAACGAGTTTGTAGAAAATTTTATTACTTACTTATCGTCGGAAGAGCTGAAATAACCCCATGGTTTGATTCGAATTTCTTATTGTCTTACTTGAGGCCAGGGATGAATTAAACCCCCGCTTGAAAAATTCCATATTCAAAGAAATACTTGTGCCTCCATGGTTTTTGGGGGTATAAAATTTTTTAAAGGTTACGATTTGCAGAAAATTCTAACCCACTTGCCATCAGGGGGGTGTAATAACCCCCATTGCTTCAAAGAAATCCATATTCATCTTTAAAAAAATATACAAATCATTTTATAAAAAGAAAATTTTTTCAGGAACTATTTGCCGAATACTTTTACCTTAATTGCCAAAATTTTTTTAAAATATATATATATATATATATATATATATATTTTTTATATATATAATATATATATATACATATATATATAATCTTTGGGAAAGTACTGACAATGAATCGTGTCCCCTTTTCCGTCCCTTTTCCTAGTGATGGCGGACAAGGTTATTTTACTGAACAAAATAAACTCCCCAAAAATGAATTAATAAACTTATTCGAAACAAAGTAGTGCCTACTAGTAATGAAAAATGTGGTAGTTAAAAAAAAAATATTAGGGATTATTGTGAGGAAAAAAAAAAAAAAAAAAAACGGATTTTCCCACAACACAAATGGTTATCCAACAACAGTGATCTGCGATGTGTTCGTGTAAATTTAGAGCTGAAAGCAGTAAGTAGAAAATGAAATGACATT
The DNA here is from genome assembly GCA_018342105.1 of Gonioctena quinquepunctata. NCBI lineage: Eukaryota > Metazoa > Arthropoda > Insecta > Coleoptera > Chrysomelidae > Gonioctena > Gonioctena quinquepunctata. The sequence goes on along the minus strand of JAFIRS010002908.1, from coordinate 163,685 downwards.
TTACGTAATCTTGCGGAACATTTAGAGAAACGATCTGCGATTGAAAAAAATTATCAAATTATTTTCATCTAATAATAATCTTTCACCTCATGAGAAGACACCTATCGACATAAATACCAACTCAAAGCTAAAAGGGAATGCAAATAACACAGAAACCATTGGCTCGGACTACAGCCAGAAACATAGGACCCCCCAAGCGACGAAGATGCCAACGTACGTATCACAGAGAAACTGTTGGCTCAACAGCATCAGCCAGGGAATGATGCCCTGCCATCTAGTAACAAATCATTTTCCGATGTCTTAAAACAACCAGTACTAATCAAGAACCAGAGCAATAAAAGAAAATCCAACAAAAGCCAAGCTGAGTTATCTGTGGTCAGACAAAAAAAATAGTACCGGGTCAAATGAATCTGAAACAAAACTAGACGTAAACAGAACATCATTATCGGAAGAAAACAAAAATGACATTAAAACTATTCCGAAGCTTGGATATCTCCATGTCTTCCGACTATCCTCAGAGGGAACAGAAGCTTCCCTAACAAGTTTTCTAAAACAATCTGCACCTGAAATTCACTTCAGATGTGAGAAACTGAAAAGAAAAGATGATATGCCAGCTTCATTTAAAGTAGCCTTTCCACTGTCGAAAGTGAATGAGGTATATAACCCCGATATTTGGCCACGAAAATGTACCGTTCAACGCTTTACTTTCTTGAAAAAATTTCCGAAACCTGCCTCGCCGGACCAAGCCACGACGATGTCAGGGTTGGTAATGGTGAAGTGCCCAGTGTCCTAAATATCAACATCCAATGCTTATCAAATAAAATTAACTCCATGGAACTTTTCATAGATAATTATAACATTTACATTTTGATGATTTGTGAGCATTGGTATCATAACACTGATCTGAACAATATATTCATTGCGGATTTCATACCGAAAGTTCACTTTTCTCGAACGAAACACAGAAATGGTGGCACTACCATCTTCGTAAAAAATACCATTCTAAACGAATGTTACCCTATAGAATCGATTAAATCATTGAGTATCGAAATGATAATGGACTGTTGTGCCATATCTTACAAAAAAGAATACTGTATAGTAAATATTTATAGGCCTCCCTCTGATGATACTAATGACGTAGAACTGAAGAAATTTAAATTCGTAATTATTGGCGGCGACTTCAATATTGACCAATTTAGTAATAAACTGAGTACAAAAATGTTATTTGATGTGCTAAGCTCGTTTGGGATGACCTCATTAATCACAGATTTCACGAGAGTATTCACTAGCTTAGCTTATACTAGCTCTACATCCATAGATTATATAATCACTAACCCACCAAACATGTTTACAGCCTCAAATTTTGATCCAGGGCTCTTAGATCATTATTGTCAAACAGTTGATTGTAATTTACTTCGAGAAACTAAACATATAGATAATATTGTAAAAATCCACACTTCCAGGAATTTCAATGATAACGCCATGAATGAATTTATATATCATTTTTCCAAAATAAGTTTTGATGTGGACATCAGTGATGTATTTGAACATTTTTCGGACGAATTCCTCTGGTGTTTCAATATTGCATTCGAAAAGAAAACAAAAAAGTTCGATACCAAAGCAAATTCAAATAAAAAATTTGTTTGCAGAAGAGTTAAATGAAAATATAAAAGAGTTACGAAAATTAGATTGGCTGCGTAAAAGAGTCTTAGATGAAAATCTGAATAAAAATTTTAAACTCCTGGAAATAGAAGTAAATAAACAAATAGACTACGAAAAGAAAAAATATTACAAAAACCTCATTGACAAATCCAGTAATGAAAACAAAACGGCGTGGTCTATTGTGAATAACGCGGAGGCAAACAAAAAATAACAAAATAGCAGAAATTATGTTAAGCCACGTAAATACAGAGAAATTTTTCTACGATACAAAACAACGTAACATTCTTGATAAACAGTAAAGGTCAATATGGACCACATGCTAGACTAAAACAGCTGATAAGCCTACGATCGTTAAATCATACGTTGTTATCGGGAGACAATTAAAATGCTTTTAAAAATAATTACCAAGAAATACCCTTGTAGACCGGACGCATAAATCATTCATCTAGGGCGAAAACAAAGATTATTGACTGCTACTGGGTACATTCCCAGCGAGATAAAGAAAATCAGTTTTATTTATTACCGAAACATATCCATAATTCTAACACCCGTCTAGACGCCATAAATTCACCGCGTATGACAGAAACAAAACAACCCATTAATTATTTTTATTACGACCAGTTGAAGATAATTATAATCGCTAGGCGCGGTTAGACAAATTATCACGTGATCCGATGAAGGGTTATAAAAGCGTGAGTTTCATATCAACAAAGGGCATTCGGTGTTCGACAGTGAACAAAGAGCATGTAACCTCAAAGTAAGGTTAGAATGCAAGTTAGTTCAGAACAGTAGTCCGTGGAGTAATCATGTCATTCTCAAAAGTGCGGTATAAAGGCAGTCTAATTACAGTATCGTGCAATAGTAATGAGGTTTCCAAACCGTGTAGTTAACTTCAGCAAACATAGAAACTCAGCCAATTCAAATCAAGTATTGAAGCTCCTAGTAAAACACGAGTGAACAGTATAGTTTCCACAAATTGTAAAATCTTCCAAAACAGAGATAATAACGGAATTTCCGCAATTTCAATGGTTTACGATCACTTAGAAAGACCTTATCTGTATACGAATATACCGTACAAATTAATTAGAATAACCGATTGACTCGAGCAGAAAACGAACTGGTAATAATAACTTCTAAGTAAATTGCCGTTTAAAACTACTCCAGTGAATAAGTTTTAAACAGGGTGAGTCTCATGTTTGTATTTCTGTATTTATGTTTATGGCAAAACCCACCCCATTAAAATGTGTATGTGTCTATAGAGTATGTCCATAGTTTTCAAGATCACCAAGTTTTCAAAAAGAGAATTATTGTTAGTCGTTTGCAGCACTTGATTGCCAGATTTCTTTTAGTAAAATTATTTCTATTGTGAAGATCATTGCAGAATTATCTGCCAATACGCTAAATTAGTTTTCTTTGTATGAATATTGTTTCCTATCATTCGTCCATAGACGATTGAGAGAATTGTGTGAAGTTTTATTAAATATATATATACATTCTTAACTTTTATGAGTGCCTTATTATTTTATGAATAACCTTTCGAATCTTTCTGAACGGTAGTACTTCCTGAATAAACAGCCCATGTTCCGGTATTGAAAGAAAGGATATTGATATTTGTAGACCGCTCCATATATCATCTCCGGTTCGACTATATTCATATAGTCGATGCTCTTAATACCGTTTTTCCAACCTAACGAATAACGTCTGGTATTACAGGTGTGGTGGGTTAGTTCACAACACCCCGTAGTCCAGTCGTCAACATTGGTAGTCAGGTGTGTGGTTTTCCCAACACCCTGTATAGCCCAGAGTTCAACAATTATTTATGAAAACAACGTAATAAATGAAACTACTGGAAAAGCTGTCGCTTTCGGTGAATACTTATCGACCGATATCCAGAAGAAATTGTTCGATCATTTCGGCAACAATTTGAGTGCTTCATGCTCCAAGAGTGATTTCGCTATACGATCTATGTTTTTCGCACCTGTTAATAAAGAAGACGTCATAAAAGTAATTGATTCAATTAAAAATTAAAAATCTACAGGTTTGGATGAAATACCGGCTTTGGTCATAAAACACAGTAAAAATGTCATTTCCCCAATACTAGCTCATATCATTAATTTATCAATCAGACATGCTACTATACAAAAAAGATGAATGATCCCAGTAATGTCGAAAACTATTGCCCAATTTCATTATTGAGTATTTTCTCAAAAATTATTGAAAAAGTGGTCGCTCTGAGAATTGAAACATATCTAAGTTCATTGAGTTTAATAACAAGTAATCAGCATGCTTTCAGAAGTGGTTTTTCAACTGAGACAAGCGTGGCTGAGTACACCCAACATATATATGATGAAATGGATCGCGGTCATTATTTAGTATCAATATTATTCGATTTAACGAAAGCATTTGACACTGTCAAAAATCCTTTTTGTTTCTGAAAAATTGCATCAGCTGGGCATTCGTGGATGCATTAATGACTGGTTTCTCTCCTTTCTAGAAAATCGAAAGATTATTGTGAAAATTGTTGATGTCTTCTCAAACGAATTTGATATTGAGCTTGGAACTCCTCAAAGCAGTGTTCTTGGCCCGTTAATATTTTTATTATTCATTAATGACCTGCCTAGTTATTTGACTGATGCTGGAGTGCTTATGTATGCAGACGATACATGCACAATTATATTAGACAGCAAATAAATTGCACTTTCTGAAAAAGTAGCCAACATACTGAAACAGTTTCAAGATTGGTGTTATCGAAACAGATTGATGATGAATATTAAAAAAACTGCTTGCATTGAATATTACTCTATTTACAATTCACCATCAAACTGTTCTATCTCGTTAAACAATACTGTCATTGGGAGGAACAAATCAATGTTGTATGCAAGAAAATTAACCAATGCTTTTACTTATTGACAGTCCTAAAATCCCTGTTAGATAGCGGTACTCTATTAAATGTGTATAAAATTGATTTAACAGGTACAAATACAATAAAAAAATGTTTCACTGTCACTGTCGTCATCCAAATGGATAACAATGTTTTCTCTGGGCAACAGATCTATAGGAATTTAAATTGAAGTTTTTTGAGCTGTGTGCACGTAATTAAATAGCAGGAGTGGAAGAATTTTGTATTTCGTGCAAAATAATTTTATTTATAAAATCGTAGCAGAGCGCCTACCAGTGCCTACCTGCAAGTAAGTAATACCTAGATGAATTTTATATGAAATATTTTGACATTTTGAATGATAAAGATTTTGAGGTTACTTACTCGTCAGGTTTACAAGATTACTTACTTGCAGGTCAGCACTGGAGATGACTAGTATATAGTCGAAAGCGCTCTACTACTATTTCAAAAATAAAAATAATTTTGCACAAAATACAAAATTATTTCACTCCTGCTATATTTAAATGATTTTTCTAGTTTTTGTACATGAGTTACGCAATTTTCCCAGCTTTCATCTGGAATATTCTGCATTTCTGACTAAATTGAAGCTATCACAAGTGAATTTGAAGTTGGCGAAATATTTTTCCTCCCTACCGATGCTTTCAGCTCATGCCATGTGTTCAATTGGATTGAATGTGCAATGTTAGGGATGAAGTCTTACCACTGTATGGCCCATTTCTTCTGCCAATATGTCACATGAATATTGTTTTATTTATTGAAAATGATTTTATTATTTCCAGCAATAGTTTTGGAACGAAGTTCCTCATCGCGCGTTGCGAAAGGGGGCTAGACGGAATAAATTAAGACCAAAAGTTGTAACAACACTTTTTGCTATAGTGGTAAGCCGTGCGGCGTGCGCGTGTTTCTCTGTCTGTCTTTCTCTCTCTCTCTCTCTCTCTTATAGAAAGCAAGCCAGTTATTTTCGTTTCGTCTTTCTATTTCGCATTGAACAGTGTGGTGTCGCGACGATTATTTTTGTTGAGTGTATACAGGTTTTGTACATAATAAATAATTAAAATAATAACAATAATGAATCCTGACAGTGTTTCTGCACAAGTTCGGATATTGCTGATGGAGTTAGGTAAGTAGAGATTTTATACAGACAATAATAAATGCTTACGTATTTTAGCAAGTACGCATTAAAACCCTCTCTTTACTATTGTGCTAACCAAGTCATACGCGTTATAATCTCTCCATTATTGTGTGTTTAGCAAGTGTACGCGTCATAACTTTAATAAATTTAAAAGCAAATTATATTTTAATATTACAATATCAATGCGTACGTACTAAAATTGAGCCTATTGATTAAGTTTATATTACATTATATTTGTCAATAATAAAAAAAATATTATAACTTAAAAAAATAAAATTTTATTACAATTCCTTTAATAATTAATTGAAAGGAACTTCGTTCCATCCGGATGTCCCTTGACACCTCTCAACTTTTTTTTGTATAATCATCTTCAAAATACATATTATTCTCGAGCATAATATAGTCTTGAATGGTGAGTTTTGTGTCATTTGAACACGGAACTTTACTTAACCTTCCAATGTGGTAGTTCGCATTATCCATCACAATCACACTATTTGGTGGTATATTTGCTAAAAGATTATTTTTAAACCAGTCTTCGAATAATTCTGACGTAGTACCGTGGGGAGTCCTTTATATTTTTGGCTGATAAGGCCCAAGCATTTGCTATAAAACAATGTTGTGTTCCAGTTCGAGTTATTGGCCACGTTTATACCGTGTCTTGGTATGCTGACTAATGATTATATTCCAACCAAATTCTGTTAGTCAGTGTGGTATAAACTGTGCACTTGGTCAAGTAACTAGCTTGGTTTGGTACCGAAATTTGTTGTGTACCAGACTATAATAGTAAGTTGACTAAGATGGTGTAAACAGTATGATAAGTTTTACCAGCCGTGACTGTAAATTTTGGTTTGAAAGATTGCTAAGCGTTCTGTCGTGGTTATCGCACTGGCTGAATGAACCGAATGGAAACAATAGCAATAAAAAAGAGAGCGAGAGAGTGTTAGTGAAAAATATGTTTTGTGATTCTTAACCTTAGTTTCCGCAACATTACCTCAGAAATTGTTTTATATATTTTTGTTAGTTTTTTTTTATATAATATGAGTTGCTGTAGTTCAGAACCTCCTATAAGAAAGTCCAAAGGTATTAATTGAAGAAACCAGTGCGTTTCTCCAAATATTTTTGGACAAAAAAATTAAATCAATTTTGGAAGGCAAAAAATTTAAACACCTAGACATTTACAAGAGCCTTGAAGAAGACTTGTTGGGTACGGGCTTTACAAAAACTGCTGAACAAATGAAATTAAAAATGACTGAGCCTGAGCTCACTGACATCCACACATTGTCATTAACAGATGACACAATTCCGAATTAGATAGCAGAGTTACATGTCGAAATAAATACCAAACCAGAACCAAGTTGGTTAATTAATCATTTGACAAAACCCGATGTAAATGAACGATTACTAAAACATTTGGTTTTAATTTGCTCACATACACTTGGTAAGGTTACCAAATTCACATACGGTATAAACGTGGCCATTGTAACACGCTTTCCTTCATTTGTTGGAGCTTTCCTCTCCCTCTTTCTGGACTTCATGAGGGTCAAACCACGTCTCATCCAGATAAACAATATCCCTCCCACCCTGTCCATATTCAAGGATTGTAATTGAATATTCCATCCTGCATCTTTTAAACGAGCCGATTCCATAATTATTTGCTGTTTATCAATTTTTTCATTTTGAATATCGGCTCATTTTCTACACCACATTGTTTTACTGACCTGTTAAAACTGCAGCTTTCTTCACTGCCCTAAATTTCGATAATCCACGTTCACGAAGGGTAGTATTAACGTCAAACTATAACTAAGTTTCTCCACGTGACGTACTAGGTTCTTCCCACGGACGGGACATTTTTATTTTAGACAACACGTTATTGACAACAAATAACTTATTTTCTAATCAAATACAAACTGCTAACTGAATCACCACAAATCAGCATGGAAACTTGGACATTTCCTCATTATTTTAACAAAATTAGGTAGTTGATAACATGATCCAAATCTAATATGAAAAAACAAACAAAATAGTAATAATTATCAAATTACATTGACAAATTTTAATTCGCTCATGAAAGTGTAATAAAGGAGATCTGTACCTAGAATCCCCAGACCCTTCTCTATTACATTTCACACGCCGAACAATAGGCCATTATTAGAGTATGGGATTAGCATTTATAATGAGTCTGTTAGTTACACTCAATATTGAGAACATTTCATTCTCACTTCGACTTTTCGCTTGAATAACTTTGCCCGAGTTTTGTGTAAATTGGTCTCAAGAAGTGAAAAAGAACTCCTACAAGTAATAATATTGTGATATTTCTTGATTCGATAAAGATGAGATGGGGTTTACCAAAACACCGCTAATATAGTCTCATGGAGTAAAAAATCTTCAAAAAAATTAGTCGATTGACATTTCATTATTTTTAAAGCTGCATACAGTGACCGGCAGAAAGTACGCATCATATGGGAAATTCTTTTATTGATAAATTTTGACGAATATCGATATGTGCAATCGCTTTAGCATCAAAATCAACCCCAAAAGACGTTGTACAGTGCCGTTCGTGTTTTCGTGTTTGGAGGGAAATTTAAAAAAATTAAAAATTATGTTTCAAAACACACTTAGTTGGGAAAATATCGGAAAATGTTATTCTAAAAAGTTGTTCAGAACGTTATTTTATAGCTATGTACAAGTTTTGAAAAAAATCTGAGATAAAAAAATAAAAATCAATTTTTTGCCATAATAAAAATTTCAATTTGGAAAAATACATTTTAGACAAAGAAACTCAATAGTAAGGCCAACAGTAATATTTTAAATGATATTTTGTAAATATTCGCAAGCTACTTCTATTTTATTCGGAAAAAAATTTAAATCTATGGATTTGCCATGTATTCAGCTTTCATAAGAGGTCCTGAAAAACCCGATACTAAAATTAAATAAGGTCCTTGTAACTACATAATTTCAAATTGCATTTTTTATTCAAACAAAAAATAAATTGATTTTTGGCAAATTGTTGGAATCATACAATATTATCATTGTTGATGCGTGCATCGACAGATTTCCTCATGATCAAAGAGGCCATGAAACAATTGACTAATAATGACAATGTGTTATTAAGAGTTGTCAAACGATTCAGTAGTGTTATTATTTATCCAGTTGTTTTTATCGTCTTTATTCTATTTTTTTTTATTGTAAAAGTTACATTTTGTTGTGTGTTAACAATAATTAGGGATGCCCCAAGAAAAGCTGAGTTTGCAAGAAAAAATTGAGCTCGTCTTAATATGTGGTGAGCGTTTTCATAGTTCCAGAGAAGCAGCAGATATATTCAATGCTAGATATCCAAATAAGAATATCCATGGATCTACTGTGTTGCGTATTTTAAACAAATTTAAAGCTACAGGCAGTGTAGAAAATCGTTACAAAATTCCACCCGTCACTAATGAGGGAGGTACCTTTAATGTTTTGTTATCGGTCACAGAAAATCCACGGATGGCACTATCGGAGAGGCAGGAACAAACCCGTATATCTGAAAAATCCATAAGAAGAATTTTGAAGAATAATAAATTTCGTGCATACAAACCAAAATTCATCTACACCTTACTCGATAGAGATTTTGATGCACGCTTAGATTTTTCATTTTGGTTCCAAGGCATGATTGAAGAATGCCAACATTTTCCTACAAACATTTTATTTACTGATGAGGCGACTTTTACATCAAACGGTACTGTCAGTTTCCAGAATTGTAGATGGTGGGCTGATGAGAACCCAAATTGGAAGATAGAGGCAAAAAGTCAATTTTCTTCCAAAACTAATGTTTGGTGCGGCATATTAGATACACAGATCGTTGGGCCTTACTTTTTTAGGGGCAACCTTAATTCACGAAATTATTTAGTGTTTTTAAATAATGTGTTTTTGATTTCTTACATGGATTACCGCTGCAAAGAAGGAATGATATTTTTTTCCAACAAGACGGAGCGTCAGTACATAGTACCCTTGGAGTCAGAGCGTGGCTCAACGAAAACTTTCCTCATAAATGGATAGGACGATTTTCAGAAAACCCGTGGCCTCCAAGATCCCCAGATTTGACGCCCTTGGCTTTCTTTTTATGGGGGTAGCTTAAAAGTACGGTTTACAAACATCGGCCTTTACGTAATATCGACCATTTAGAAGAAGTAATACGACAATGTATCAATAACATTACACCACAAATGCTGCGAAATGTGTCCAGAGAAATGGAATCCCGAACAACTACATGTATTGAACGTCAGGGTAGACACGTCGAGTAATGGACATTTACAAACTTTCGAGTATGCATTAAATTGTTTGGTTTATAATTATTTCAGCTTCTAATTTTATTATAAAATGTAATTATGTAAAAAATTTAATCAATTTTTTGTTCTAATAAAAAATTCATATTAAAATTCTGTAGATACATGGTTCTTTGTCAATAATAAACAGTATCGGGATTATAATGTCCTGAAGATATTTCTGTGACCTCTTATGAAGCAGCTGAACACAAGGCAAATCCACAGATTTAAAATTTTCTTCGAATAAAATAGAAGTAGCTGGTGAATCTTTACAAAATATTATTCAAAATATTACTCTTGGGCTTTACTAATGAGTTTCTTTGTCAGAAATGTATTTTTCCAAATTAAATTTTTTTTTATGTCAAAAATTGATTTTTATTTTTTATCTCAGATTTTTTTCAAAACTTGTACATAGCTATAAAATGTCGTTCTAACCAACTTTTCCAAATAACATTTTCAATATTTTCCCAAATAAGTGTGTTTTGAGACATAATTTTAAATTTTTTTAAATTTCCCGCCAAACAAGAAAAGACGAACGGCACTGTACAACATCTTTTGGGGTTTCTTTTGATGCAGAAGCGATTGCATGTATCGACATTTGTCAAAATATTATATTAAAAAAAATTCCCATTGCGTACTTTCTGCCGGTCACGTATAACTATTGCCTCATTTAGGTCTTTTGTATGAAATGATTTAAATTTTGTATTTGCATTTTTTTTCTGCCAATTTCGAATCGGGTATTAGTCGGAGAAAAGTTTTTTATTTTGTTATCTTTTCTGAGGGTACAAGAGGTTTTTCAGTATGTCCGCAGCCTAATCCATGGACATTAGTTATCAAGTAAAAAGATTGCTGAAAGAAATTCACAAAAAGTCAAAATCCATATACTCTTACCTTTTTTGTGTCTACCGTTATTGAATTTGCACATGCTGAGAGAGTGTCCCATGGATCGCGGGGATCCCCGCTTGTGACAGCAGCGATGTCGCTTGGGGTTTACGCCTACAGACGGGGAGGTCGCACGGGGGCAAAGCCCCACATCGCGCCACCACCCCTTTAAAGTCACCGCCACCCCAGTCGCTTTCCCAATTATGCTTTTGTTCTTTTTCTTCGAGGAAGATATGGTGATCCCCTTGTACCACCGCCAGTGGAGTTTTATCTGCTTGGCTGGAATCTTGAACAGGTTCAAATGGAGGATCTTGATATTTTGTCTGTGCGAGAAGGTTGAGGAAGCCGTTTTTGAGGAATTTGGAAGGACCAGGAGGAGATAATGTCTACAAATCACCATTAAATATACACTCGCTCCTCTCGAAGTGCTAGAATATCCTTAAAACCTGCTTCACTCCTATAACAACTCTTTTTCCTCTATTCTTTCAGATGACCAATTGTTATCTACTCTCTCTTCTGCGAGTGTGTTTCTGTACGTTGAGTATATTTTGAACTTGATTCGTTCCTTGAGGATTACTGGTCAAAACGGAAATGTGTTTCATAACTATCTGGGATTTTGATTCACTGGTAGCATTCACTGGAAATGGCAGAAAAATACCTTATTAAAACTACAGCTCACCTCTCGCTTTATAAACAGTTTGTGTGGATCGGATCAATAATAGGAAACGGTATCTATCGATTCATTGCATCGTACCAGTGGCGGTTCTAGAAAAAATGGGTGGGCCCGAAATCAAACTATCACAGGAGTAAAATCGATAAGTATTCTATCAATTATTTTTCAAACATAATCTCGGATTTTTCAACTCAGTTGGTTACTGAAGAAATAGTGTTGTGTTAGCTCGTGTCTCATGCTGGCTTACTCGTTTCATAACTTTTAACTGACGCAGGAAGATAATTGGAATGCTCAAACTTTTTTGGTAATTTTGTTAATTACCAAAAAGTATATATATATATATATATATATTTATATATATATATATATATATATATATATATATATATATAATATAGAATTCAAACAACGAAAGGTTTTTTGGAAACGATATTCTCATGCTATACCAGAATATTTCTAAGACATTCAAGATAATATTTTTACGTATAAATCGTCGAGTGGAAAGTTATGAAACGGCTTCAGTCTCAAGCTCAAGCAAATGATTAAAAAAACTGAGTTTGTCTTAGATAATGGTTAACAAATACTGGATGATGATTTGATTGATGACAGGTGTCTAAACTATTTTTCACATATAGCAAAAAATTGTTGAACACGCAAACTTGTCAAGCACTGTGGAACAACTTCCATCAAACAAGTTGCCAATCTTCTGTATGAAGCTGCCAATTGGCATGTGGTTTACACTGTCTACTGCAGTGTATCAATCATATTTATTCGGACTGGGGACATTTCCATATTCTGATGGTAATAAGTAAAAATAATTGAAATAACACTGGTAGCATCTAGAAAAAAGTAAAATGCAGATCATTTATTTCCTGCGCATCCTGAATATGGATATTCGATTTTTCAGAAAATATATATTTCTCATAGGTTTTGATTAAAGATATATCGAATTCCACAATTCATCAACACACCACAAATTTTTCATAAAATGAATTTTAAAATTGTGAAATTTTTCTATTATTTATGAGATACGTTAATGTCTTTCAACTAAATAAATTATCAGCCAAATCTGCACTTGAAATAAATGATAAGATGTACCTATCAGATACAAAAAACAATAACTTGCCACAAATTCGAGTGGACAAGATATTACATTGAGATGATGTACTCACTGAGAAATGGCGTAGATAACTGATTATAACCATATCACTTTCATAAGAAAGCACGTAAAAATAATTAATAAATGTTCGAAGGTATTCAATTATCACCAAAAAAATAAACAAGAATTCGTTCCGAAACGCAATATTGTTATATTTTTTCGTAATTAAACATGAGGATACTTCCGAAGAGAATAAAATGAAACTTGCATCTTCATTCGATATATATTCTTGTGACAATCATATGATGAATCGTTTGTGTATTCTAATCAGTATATACAGATATAACTTAATTATGACTTTTCAATTAATAATTTTATTAATATAAGATTTTTTGACCCGAAGATGGGAACCAGAGGGCCTGGGACCTCTAACCCTTCAAGGGTCCAACATCCAGCTGTCGGGGGAAGCTAAATATCTCGGGGTAGGTAATCCTAGACTCAAAATTAACCTTCAACTAACAACTGGCTAAAGTAAGAATTAATAAAAAACCTTTTTGAAGACAAGCTTCCATTCAAATGCACTAAAATGTAAAAAATTATTGCTTTGGATGTGTGACAAAGGTTATTCCGTGAGTTTGGTATAGACTCAAAAGCTTGTCGCGCAAAGTTTTCAGTTCGAATACAAAAGCGATAAGCTTTTGAATCTATAACTCTCGGAATAACCTACGTCACACATCCAAAGCAATTATTTAAAATGTACCTCACAAAAGGAACTCATTTGTAGCGAGCAAAAGTAAGTTACTTTCGGTGTACCCCAAGGATCCGTGCTGGGACCAGTCCTTTTCAACATTTATTTGAATGATCTTTTCTCAGTTCCTACAGCCGGGGAAATCATAGCATACACGGATGATACTTGCATCTTCTACGAAGACGAAAATTGGAGGAAAGTCAAAACACTGGCAGAAAAAGATCTTGCTAACATTCAAAAATGATTTAATAGTAAATTACTCACCACAAACCTTGCAAAAATATCGTTCCTTCCCACATATATTGACAGTAGAACATCACCAGACTTCCAAACATTAAAAACTCCAAATAACGCAAATATAAATGCGTCATCTTGGACTCAAACTTGAGATGGAATAAACATGTTATTAAAAAAGTTAGATTCTTAATACACAAATTTGAAGTTCTACGAGATATTATCAATCCTAAGATGCTACATACAGTCTATAGCTCACTTGTCCAGCCACACTTAATGTATGGTATAGTAGCACGAGGAAGTGTTGGGAAAACTACTTTGACAAATCTTGATGTCATTCAAAAAAAGATCATCAGAGTTATGTATAAAAAAGATTTTACTCATCCATCCGACAATCTATTTCGGGAAAGCTCTATTCTGGCAGCTTTACTATTATTTTAGAAAAATCTACCAATATAAAAATAAACATCAACTCAAAAATATCGATCATGAATACAACACAAGAATTAAAAAAAACGTACGTACTGAACAAGACAAAGAAAACGACTGGCCAAAAATAATACACTTATCTAGCCCCTAAAATGTATAACACACTCCCAGATTATATTAAAAATAAAAATAAATTAGAAAACTTCAAATAGGTACCACCTCAGAAGTTTCATTTTTGAAAACTCTAGAGAAATGATTCATGGAATACTAGAATATGTAGAAAGTGCCCTGGTTGTATACTTATACCTATTTTATTACTATTTGTTCCAATGTCAACGCCTCTTCTATATCAATTTCACTTAATTTATTTGACTTATCGATCTTAATGATTTTACTCGTTGATTTTAATCAGTATGAGTTATATTTATTACCATTATGTTTACTGTTGCATTATCTCATATTGATTTGTGTATTTGGAGTTTTAACCTTTGGTGACTTTTACTTTAGCTAGATATCAATGTCACATCTACGTAACACATTCTTGGTAAATAAACTTATTATTATTATTATTATCTTGAATATGTGAATTTCATAATATCCAACCCCAAAAACCGCCACATGCCAATTTTGAATAAAATCGGACCATAAACACAGAAATCATCGGCCATCTTGGAGCCGCCATTTTTATTTTATGAATTTTGAAAAAAAATTCATAATCTTCGATCCTGAAAACCCCCACATCCCAATTTTGAATCGAATCGGACCATAAATCTAAATCTCGTCTGCCATCTTGGATAACTATTTTGTTTTTTTCTATAACAAAAATTCCATGAGCCGCCATTTCTATTTTCCCAAATACAAATTTTGAATAGAATCGGACCATAATCACAAAACTCCTCCTTCATTTTGGAGCCGCCATCTTAAATTTATAACATTTGATAAAAAATTAATAATATCCGACCCCGAAAACCCCCACATACCAATTTTGAATCGAATCGTACCATAATCACAAAATTCGTTCGCCATCTTGGAGCCGCCATGCCAAATTTCAGCTCAATCGGATGTGGGAAAGTGCTCCAAAAATGGATTACAAATCACAACAGATCGGATCACAACAAGATAAAGGAAATAATGGGAGGTAACATTCTTAAAATGAAACCATCGGACCACACAACTCCTACATACTTCTTTGACACGAACTTCGAGGTGATCATACAAGACCGAAGGGAATGGACAGACGACACCATCAAGAGCAAACCTGGAGAGAGGATCTGGTACACAGACGGATCCAAGACCAAGGAAGGAACTGGTGCTGGTATACACAGTGAGGGGAGAAGCTCGCAACTGAGCACCTCACAGGGAATAAACACTTCCGTATTCCAAGTGGAAATGTACGCAATCTTGCAATGCGTGAGAGAAAACAACATTAGGGAAGTGCGCAACGCACGGATCAAAATATGCACAGACAGCCAGGCGTCACTCAAGGCTCTTATGAACCCAAAAGTGACATCAAGACTGCTATGGGAATTTCGAAAAACTCTGAGCTCTCGCAGAACACAACAAAATAACTTTGGTGTGGGTTCCAGGACACTGTGGCATCGAGGGCAACGAAAAAGCTGATGAACTAGCTAGGACTGGCTCATCAACTCCATATATTGGCCCAGAACCTGCAGTTGGAGTAACATAAACGACCGTCCGAGGCTGCATACGGGGCTGGGTCAAACGAAAACAAAGAGAGCGCTGGAAGGAAACCACTCTCATGCACCACGGAAAACCATTTATTATAGAACCGTCGAAACGAAGAACTGAAGAACTACTCAAGATAATTAGGAACCAAGTCAGAACAATAACGGGCCTTCTCACTGGTCACAGCCCAATGAGAGGACACCTGCAGACAATGTGGTAAAGGGACAGAAACGACCAAACATATATTCTCAGAATGCGAGGCACTAGACCGCAAAATACAAGCAATATTTGGACAGCCAAGGCCAACCCCCACCCCCGAAGTATTCGCTGTGTGCATTAGGCTAGAGGGGATAGATGCAACTATGACAGCGCCCATGGTGGCAGAAGTAGGTAATGATCCTGGTAATCACTATTACTAATCACAAGCTGAAAACTTTCAGTTTCTGAGGTCTCCCCTTTTATGCTCAAATCCCTTAAAAATATTGTACCATACTTCAGATGAATAAACATTATTACTATCGTAGTGGCAAGGGTCACGGTTGGGAAGTATAACAACAATTATAAATATATTAACAATGAGCCCTCGCTATTGATGTGTAGTCGATTGCAAAACTGCATCACAAAAACTGCAGCAAAGACATAAATGTTCTGTTATTCCACGATATTTCAATCTCTAATTCCGGGACGTGAGGTTTTCATTCGATAAATATTTGAGATGTTTTCTGTTTTCTATTTTATCGTCTAGAAGTGGCCAAGTTCCGTGGGACGGTGTTAGCCGATGACAGAAAGCCAATAGCGACTTAAACTGCGAGTTCGGGAACGCCTGGACGGTGTTGTAAACTGATTAATCAGCCTTATGAACAGAGGACAGAGATTCTTTTGATGTCTTTCCATTGTCTATCAAACACGGCATTCTATCAGGACAAAGTACCTCGCAGAGGATTATTAATTTGTGTTTTAATTTTCACGAACTGGTTTCGGTTATAAAAGCAATTGGCCTTACATCTGAACTAATGTTAAATGTAATGCAGTTCAAGTACTAAGAGTAAACATCGTTACTTGTACTGTATAAGCAATACCCAATATTTTGTGGACAATTATACGTGTTAGAGAGTGTTGAACGTGTTTATATTATTAAGGGGACCGTTCTTACATCCTTGCAAGGGTAAAAGTGGGATCCCATATTCAGGTACGCTTTTTCATTTAGATGACAAATGACTAACTTTGTTTACCTGTCAGACCCAACGGCATTGACGACGATTTTTTTTTTAAGGAAATAAAATATTTCCAAGTTTTCCTATGGATAGTTGACTTTGTTGAATTTACATGGAAAAGAAAACTCACCATTAGAAAATATTCGTGTACATTATTTTATCTACGAATGAAAGGTTTTTGGCGGTATAAAATAGGTAATAAGTACTTAACCTACAAAGAAAGTTACGAACGCCAATGTATGCAGGTGCATTTGTCATGAAGTTGACTGTTGACATAATGTGAAAATACCGCTAATTTTGAACTAAGCCAATCTCACATTGTTATTTCAAAACTAACCAATAGCTATTCACTTTCCCAATAGCCAATCAGACTTTGGGTCTCAAAACGAGCGCATGCGCCTTAAAAAATCATCTAAATGAAAAGACCTATTGTGAACCTCATTCCTTTTCTGACTATTATATTATTTGAGAATTTCATTAAATAGTTTTGCGTTGAATCTCATGTTATTTAGTGGTTTCCCGTCAGGGTTATATGGGTACTTTTTTTAATTTGTTAAACTACTTGGCTCCCTCACTTTTTTATGTTCTCAAGAGCTTATGAACCTGCGGCCTTAATACACTAACGAGCAATCACATTACTTGCTGTACCTAAAAGTACACAGAAGAAGCATTACTTTATGATATTCAAAATATCATAACTTTACATGGATAACCTCCAAATGCGGTGAACTATCGTACCAAAACACATATTTTTTATCATTTACTTACTTTTTTCTTTGACAGAAAAAAACTTCGATTCATCTGGAACTAGCAGTGAGCACAAAATTTTTACATCGTGGAAGATTATTTAGAAATTGTAAAAAAATTGAAATTGTTACATAACGAGTATTGGAAATAAAACAGGAAAACTTCAGTTATCGAGGCATTAGAGGGCATTACCAGTCTTACACACAGCGAATACAGTAGCCAACCGGTGGAGAACCTGTACAGAGTGGTAGAGGGGACTAGGGTTACGGAGGGGGTGCTGTAAAACAAAACCGGAAAGTATAAAAAGTTCAAGAGGCTGAGGTGCCGACCAGCATCCGAGGGCGAAAAAAAAAATTAAATTTATTTGTATAACTGATATTCAGATGTCAGATGCATGAACTTTTAATCAGCAGTAGTCAGAAATTTCCAATATATTAATGGAAAGATCAGACTCACAAAACATTAAGGTGCTTATTATTTATTTCCTGCGCATCCTGAATATGTATATTCAATGTTTTGATTTCAGATATGTTAACTTCCCAATTTTTAAACATAATTAGTTTATCATTTTATGAATTTCATAAGATATGTCGTTGTGAAATTTCTAAATTGCTCTACTACTTATGAGAAACGTTGATTACTTTCAAAAAAAAATATCATCTAAATCTGCACTTGAAATAAATGATAAGATAAATATCTTGAATGTCATGGGAAACGTTTCCGATATATCTGATGAAAGAAACAATGATAACTTGCCGCAAATTCGAGATGAGATATGACATTGAACTCGGAAAATGGCATAGGTAACTGATATATTAACTCTTTCACTTTTATATGAAAGAACGTATAAAAAATATATTCCATGAGCTCCTTAATGTTCGAAGGAACACATTGATCATACAGGAAAATGAACAAGAATTCGTTCTGAAAGAGTTTTCCGGCTTTGTTGTTATATTTTCTCGTAAAAAAACATAAGAATGTTTTGAAGGGAATACATTGAAACTCGATCGATATAAATATTAATCATATAATGAATCGTTAGTGTATTCTGATCAGTATATTCAGGTATAACTTTCAATTAATAATATTATTAATATAAGATATCAGATATCAGATGCATATCAGATGCATAAACTTTTCCTCAGCAGTATTCAGGAATTTCCATTATGGTAATGGAAAGATCAGAATCACAAAACATTCAGGTGATAACAAAAATAAAATTTTTGTTCCCGTGTATTCAACGAAAAAATACTCTTATTACCACTATGAACCTCCATTTGAATTTCATCCCATTAGGAAATTTGTTATTAATTATCTTTCAGGACTCGATAGAGTGGTACTGCCTTCTGAGCCAAATATGCATTGAGTCATTTGAACAATGCTTTGAATAAGTACTGGAGATATTTATGAAGTAAAAGTGGATCGGTGTTAATTGTGGTTCATGGAAAATAGAGAACTTCAAGTAACTCTATACTATTCAGTTCTCTTCAAATAATGTGTTTCACACCAAATGATTGAGATTTATTTTAAAGTATAACTTTTGAAAGGAATCATTATATGGGTCATTATTCCCAAAAAGACGAGTCAGAAATGTTGTCTGTTCTTTTCTGCTCTGAGGCAAATGAAACTAGGTACCATATTAGTTTATCAAATGCAAATCCATCGCAAATAAAAAAGTGATAATATATTGACATACATGATGAAAACCCATATGAATATAAGATAGAGAGGCCCGGTATACAGAGTCGCCACTTTTTTAATGGGATTGTATTGGTAACTTTTAAACCATAAGAGTTAGAAGGTCGGTCAAATGGAGAAAAAGTTGCATTCATAGAAGCATTGTCAAGCAGTTCAAACAAATCGAGATTATCAGGGCCGGTTATTGAGATATCATAAGAGAAATAAATTGTGTCATTTTGATTTTTCTTTTTTTCCCACTTTATTTCGAATATTATCAAAAAATGTCACAGGAATTTTTTATTCGACAGTAAATTATCCTCATTTTGACATAATCAGATTTCGTATCCAACGTTTCGTACGCTCTGGGCCACCCTCAACCTCATTTTTTTCAATACGGACCTGCATATTTTATGACACTTTTCGAAATAACTTTCAACGCTTAATTCAACGATATATCATACAATGTCATTCAAAGTTGATTTTCAGGTGATTTTGACCCTTATCCAAATTTCTTTGGGTCGGATTTGTATTACATTTAGGTACCTTTAGTTTAATTAACAACATGCACTACATTTCGATAAGAAAATCAACTTACTCATCTTCAACTGAATGGAACGTAACAGAATCAAAGCAAGAAACAAGTAATAATTATTTACAAATTTCAAGAGGTGAAAAACCTAATTCATAATAATTAAACGAAACTATCATTTAATGAAAGAAAAATCAAATGATTATTCGAAAGTAAATGATGAACATTAATGAAGTAAGTGTTCGAAATGTCCACCATTTTGTAAAATGCACTTTGCGGTTCTGGAACCCATACTTCTTATACATTTGCTTATTTCGTCTCCTTGAATACCTTCCAATACATTCTCAATCTTCTCGCGAGGAATCATTATTGTTGGATTTGTCATTTGTTCCGTTGAAACAAATTACAGAATCGAACTTTATTTCGAGATCATTACGATATAAGTTTTGCAAGGCTTGGTATTCAAATTTAAAATCATTGTATTCGCGTCTCTTGACTATTTTATTAACAGCAGTTTTTGATAAATTGCATTCACTGACCACAGTTCTCGATTTTTTTTCTGGGTTCAATTGAATTTGGGTCAGAACATTGATATCGTTGATAGACTTGTTTTTTCTCACATACACACAACTCTAGGTTTATTGAATGTATTATTTTCAAGTAGTAGGCCGTGGATAAAAAAGAACATAACAAGAAATGATTTGTCACTTCGTTTGTTATTGTGTCACAAGAACTTGTCATTAAATACTTTTCTGAGTAATTTTAATTTAACTTATTCGATATGGTAAGATACACAAATGAAGAGAAGAGAGATATGTACGGACTGTACATAAAACTAGATAGAAATTCGTTCAAAGCAAAACAAAGGTATGGTGAATTATATCCTGAAAGAACAACACCAAATATTAAAATGTTTCGACGTTTATCTACAACGTTACTTGCACATAATTCATTCATCAAACCTAGAGGTCCTTATGTACGACGAAACGAGCCTATCAATGACATCAATGTTCTGGCCCAAATTCGAATGAATCCAGGAATAGGATCGAGAACTATGGCCAGTGAATGCAATTTATCAAAAAGTGCTGTAAGTAAAATACTCAAGAGACACGGATACGATGACTATAAATACCAAGCCGTGCGAAAACTATATCGCAATGATCCTGAGAGAAGGTTGCAATTCTGTAATTGGTTTCAACGGAAGGTGCGGAATAACAACAATTTTGCGCACAATATCATTTGGGGAGACAAAACGACATTTACAAATTCTGGCATGTTCAATCGAAGGAACAAACATTTTTATGCCACAGAAAATCCTCACTTAATTCATGAAGTTAGACATCAATATCGTTTTTCTTTGAACATATGGTGCGGTTTGTTGAATAATAAATTACTGGGACCCTATTTTATTGACGGCAACCTAACCGGAGCAAAATATGTAGAAATTATAGAAGAAATGTTGGATGATCTTCCTATACGGTATCGGCGTAATAGTCCATGGTTCCAACAAGACAGATGTGGTCCACACAACTCAAGAATAGTCACAGACTTTTCCCGATTCATGGATTGGAACAAGAGGTCCAGTAGCATGGCCTGCCAGATCTCCGGATTTGAATCCGCTGGATTTTTGTTTGTGGGGAGATCTCAAAAATAAAATTTATGATACTACGAACCCGACAATAGAGATTCTTCGCGAGAAGATTGAGAATGTATTGGAAGGTATTCAAGGAGACGAAATAAGCAAATGTATAGGAAGTATGGGTTCCAGAACCGCAAAGTGCATTTTACAAAATGGTGGACATTTCGAACACTTACTTCATTAATGTTCATCATTTACTTTCGAATAATCATTTGATTTTTCTTTCATTAAATGATAGTTTCGTTTAATTATTATGAATTAGGTTTTTCACCTCTTGAAATTTGTAAATAATTATTACTTGTTTCTTGCTTTGATTCTGTTACGTTCCATTCAGTTGAAGATGAGTAAGTTGATTTGTTGATTTTCTTATCGAAATGTATTGCATGTTGTTAATCAAACTAAAGGTACCTAAATGTAATACAGATCCGACCCAAAGAAATTTGGATAACGGTCAAAATCACCTGAAAATCAACTTTGAATGACATTGTATGATATATCGTTGAATTAAGCGTTGAAAGTTATTTCGAAAAGTGTCATAAAATATGCAGGTCCGTATTGAAAAAAATGAGGTTGAGGGTGGCCCAGAGCGTACGAAACGTTGGATACAAAATCTGATTATGTCAAAATGAGGATAATTTACTGTCGAATAAAAAACTCCTGTGACATTTTTTGATAATATTCGAAATAAAGTGGGAAAAAAAGAAAAATCAAAATGACAGAATTTACTTTTTTTATGATATCTCAATAACCGGCCCTGATAATCTCGATTTGTTTGAACTGCTTGACAATGCTTCTATGAATGCAATTTTTTCTCTATTTGACCGACCTTCTAACTCTTATGGTTTAAAAGTTACCAATACAATCCCATTAAAAAAGTGGCCACTCTGTATACAATTCATCTAAAGAAGTTGAATACTTTCAGAATTATCATTCAAGTATAGTTCATCCATTATCAATTGCAGAAGCATAAAAACAAGTTTCCCATTCTTGAGGCCCAATCATTTGAGCAGCAGAGGCGGAGATAAATAATTTTATTTAGATATTTAAATATTTTAAAAATACGTTAAAATAAAAAAATATGTCATAAACGAGGAAGTATATATTAATAGGCACTCGGATCATCATAATTTCATTTTCCCATAGCCGAAAAAAAGCCATATTTTCCAACAAAACACATCACAACTATAGAATATTTTAAAACCTATTTCGATCCCAGACCAGAGACGCTACTGGCTTTCATTCACTCAGACCTCCCGAAACTGGTGATTTATTAGTCTCAATATACCGGGTGGCCCATTAGTGTGAGGAAGTACAGTATCTCGCCTATAATGAGGAGTATGATAAAATGTTTTAGATAAAAGTTGAATGGTTTACTTTGTTGCTCATTTTAAAAATATTGTGGAATATAGAGAGTGTTCCTTCGAAGCGGGGCAATACAAATAATCATTTTTTTAAATGGAGCCCCCTGTAAATATTTTCGCCGATGAACTGAGCAAAATGTTTTACATAAGGAGGTATTTCCTTTTTTCGAAAATTTTGCGGTGTTGTCAAGTTATTGCTGAAAGTAAGAAAATCTTCGGAAAAACAGACCACCACAAATGCCATCATAAAAAATGTATGGATAAAATTCAAGCAGAATTATTTGAGACATGCAACACCAAGAGTGAGATAAAATGTCGGTATGGACTGAAAATTACATTTCTCAAACAGGACATTTTATACAGAGGCATTAACTTGACAAACTTCGAATATCAAAAACCTAATTTTTTTAAATGAAACATCCAGTATGTTATGTCATCATTTTGAAGAACTACTTTATTCCTACAATTTTTATTAATATGACTTAGCCCCTAAAATTGACAGATTTTGTGAAATTTGCAATTCAATTTTCAATTTGTCAAAAACTCAGTTACTGTTACTGGAATTTAACACAATTGCAATGTCAAACTTAAAACTGAAAATCGGTTGGGAAAAGTCTGGAAAACATGTTTTCGTTGAAGTATTTAGGACCAGGTAGCCGTGTTGTTAGAGGCATCGCTTTTCAATGATTCTATCTGCCAGTCGTGTGGGTTCAAAGCCTACCGACTGCAGAATATTGAGAGAAAGTGCTAGGAATCGCACGTTAAAACGTAAGACCTCGTTAATGCTTGGCTCGCACAAGTTCCGACTTCTGAGGGCTGCCCGTTCATAAGGGGAGGACAGCTGGTAAACGGCTAAAACTTTTTATTTTTTTTATTTATGAGAGTAAATGATTGAAACGATAACAAAAAAAATATTAGAAATTTATAACAACTGCTCAAAGTGACCACCGGCTACTTCCAAACAATAATGTATTGGGTTTTGAAATTCTTCATTAACTCGCCTCAACATGCTGACTGGAATATTTTGGAATACGTCCCTAATTCTTTTTTTCATATCCTCCTTTGTAGATGGGGGTGTTCTCTATAAACTTGATCTTTAACGTAGCCCCACATAAAAAAATCAATTTTTGTCAAATCTGGTGAGCGAGGTGGCCACTTGAAAGGACCTCCTCTACCTATCCATCTTCTGGGAAATGCAGTGTCTAAATGATTATTAACAGAAACAGTGTGGTGAACAGATGCTCCGTCGTGTAAATACTACATTCTTCGTTTGATTCGAATGGGTAAATGATTATTTAATTGTGGTAACTAGTTTTCCAAAAAATCGAGGTAAATCAAGCCATTAACTCTTCCCACAAAGAAATATGGCCCAACGATGAAATTTCCAATTATGCCACCCCATACATTTAGGGACCACTTTGTCTGACTGGTGGTTCGAAAGAAATGGGGGTCATCTGTTGAATAATAATGGAAATTATGTCTATTTTCAAACCCATTTTTATGAAATGTTGCTTCATCGGAAAATAAAACATAATTAAAAAAATATCTGTCTTGTAGCAACTGTTGCTGAGCCCATTCACAAAATGTTACTCTTTTCTCAAAATCATCATCTAATAACTTTTGATGTAACTGAAAACGATACGGATGAAACTTATTCTTTTTCAAAATTCTTTGTATGACAGTTAGGCTTAAGTCAGATTGTTTGGATATTTCTCTATACGAGATATGAGGATCTTCTGTAACTTTCAAGAGGACAGTCATTTCAGTTTCTTCAGTTAATGCAGTTTTGGTTCTTTCTATTTTTTCATATGCGACATTTCCTGTTCGAGTTAATCGAAGAAGCAACTTTTCAAACGCTTTTTTTCTGGGTTGTCGCCTGTCTGGATATCGTTCATTATAAATTATGGTCGCTAATAAACAGTTTTTATCACTTGCCCCCAGTACAAAAATCATATCGGTCAATTCTTCGGTGGAGAAATTCATTTCAAATGTTTCTTATTATAAAGCGATATATACAAAATTGTATGACAGTAATTTTTGTTTTATGCCAAAACTTATCGATTATTGAATGTCAAATTCATAGCCCACTTTTATAACAGTTTCATTGCGCATGGCGCACACGAGAACCACCACTTGCCTCACTGAGTAGTGCATGACCCATTTATTTGCGCACCATGAACCAGTTTACAAGCAACCGGTTAGTATTATTTTGGCACTGTAGATATTGTCTGTGGTTAAGTGAGCGTTTTGTACGGAGCATAACCTATGGAAAACTGTTAGTTCTTGAATTTTGTTAATATTAAAGTGATAAACACGCAGTTTTAGTCGAAATAAAATGAAATTGCAAATTTCACAAAATCTGTCAATTTTAGGGGCTAAGTCATATTAACAAAAATTGTAGGAATAAAGTAGTTCTTCAAAATGGTGACATAACATACTGGGTGTTTCATTTGAAAAAATCAAATTTTTGATATTCGAAGTTTGTCAAGTTAATGCCTCTGTATAAATTGTCCTGTTTGAGAAATGTAATTTTCAGTCCATACCGACATTTCATCTCACTCTTGGTGTTGCATGTCTCAAATAATTCTGCTTACATTTTATCCATAAATTTTTTATGATGGCATTTGTGGTGGTCTGTTTTTCAGAAGATTTTCTTACTTTCAGCAATAACTTGACAACGCCGCAAAATTTTCGAAAAAAGGAAATACCTCCTTATGTAAAACATTTTGCTCAGTTCAACGGCAAAAAAATTTACAGGGGGGCCTATTTAAAAAAATGATGATTTGTATTGCCCCGCTTCGAAGGAACACTCTGTATATTCCACAATATTTTTAAAAAAAGCAACAAAGTAAACCATTTAACTTTCATCTGAAAATTTTTATCATACTCCTTATTATAGGCGGGATACTGTACTTCCTCACACTAATGGGCCACCCGGTATAGACACACCTACAAGCATCATCATTGGCTTGCGGTCACTCAAACCCACGTTGACTATCGGCTCCTTTGATCTACCGTTTGCCGACGGAGAATGTTTACGAGTAGTACACATTATTTTTCGTTCCGTTTCTTCGCATATTCATGTGTTCGTGTTAGCGAAGTGAGTAATTGATTTTCTCCCTATAGAAACAGCTTCTGGAATTGAAAATGGTTAAACTATACCTAATTAGATTCAGTTAGAGATGTGAGAAAAGTGGTATTATCGATAATTTTCGAAAATCATGGAGAGACAGTGAGTAAACAACCCGATCATGCAAAACTATGAAAGTACGGGTATCGTCGTTAAAAGTGGCCACGCCATTTTTTTGTGGAATACTTTTTACGGTATGTTTCAGACACAAAATAATAATTTTCATTTCATTCAGTATATAGTTGGTAGCAATATACAGCTGGGTAGCGGGTTTCTGTTATATAACAATTAGCATAAGTGCAATTTGAGATAGTGGGTAGTTGTACGCCGCGACTTGAAAATAATTCAAAAACTTTTTTTAATAATTTTATATTTTTTTTTTAAATAAATATTTTCAACTTTTCAGTTCTTTATAACAATGGGGTCAAGTCGCCGCTCAATAGGCCTTTTCGTTCTAGACATTTTTTTGTGCGCATACCTCAACTTCCGCCAAGTTTTTTGGGCACATTATACGTGTTTAACCCATACATATGAAGGTTTCAATGTATTGTAACGTAAATAAACTTAACTTGGTTTTAATAATTTATTTCACACTTAAATCTACAACTTAATTTATATTACGCCACGGTATAGCTCGATCGTATGGGCTCGTTCAGACTGTCCGTGCCATCTTGAGGGCTGCCTCTTTATCTCCGTTACAGAATTCCCGATCTTTCGAATTCTGGCAGTTGGCGACCAACATGTTCCAATTGTTTCCAATATTGACCGTTATTTTCCGCGGCAGAGCGACTGGATTGTTCTCGAATATCGCCGGGGATGACCTCATCGTTGTCGATGGCAACGCGTGAGGCGACAGGTCCGGCCTAGGTTCGTTACAGTATTGAAAAAAAGACGTTTTCAATTATTAATCTACAATCAGTTATGTAGTTTTAATTGTTTCATACTAAGAATAAAATAATCATAAAATCAAACTAATAAAAATGTATAATGTTATCAGTTGAAAAAGGAGCAATAAAACGGCGTTCTTATGGGATATGTCGTAGCGATACGCCTTGTGAAACATTTTCGGAGAACTTATATTATTTTATTAGTTTTTCAAGGCCTTTTCCCAAATATCGTTGAAAACTAATTGAATCAACGAAACAAAAACATCTAAACATGTGTCCTAAGTGTGCTAAATGTGATTTGTGAATTAAAAGATGTGGACGAGGTAATGGTGGATTCCAACTGATTGATTATGATGAAAAAGATACATATATCTGTTCACTTCACTTCGCAGGAGAAAGTGGTCCAACAACAGAACATCCTGATCCCATCAATTGTGTAGAAAAAAAACATTTTATCAGGTAATTTTTATCCATCTGATTGTTGATAAAATAGTTTGTGCTATAACCTCAAATGATGAATGTTTTTTACAGATGAAATAGCAAAGACCTGTTTAGCTTTACTATTAATAATTTATATATTCCGATTATTTATCTTTATTCTTCTAATTATTAAAATATTCATTAATTTGAATCTAACACGAATGTCATTGTTATCCCAACCTTTCTGAACGTTCTGATTTTTTTTCCACCTAGTGGCCGGCCATGGATTTTAACCATCATCGTAATTAGATACATTTATGTGCTTCAACTGTTGTATGTACTAATGGGGCACCATCAATTAATTGCTAATTTATTAGTCGTGAAAAAGATCGCTTTGCGAAAAACTGACGCACCCTATAAATATACATATATACCTTTCGGCCATTATAATTATATATATATATATATATATATATATATATATATATATATATATATATATATATATATATACAGGTGTAATAATAAGTTAAAAATTTAAGAGGTGATTCAAAAAAATATATATATATATATATATATATATACAGTGTAACTGAATAAGTGTAAATTAGCAAAGGGGTACATAAAATTTGTATAACAATTTTTCACAAGCACTGAAAAAGTTACAATATGAAATTAACCTGACGTTTTGTACTACCAAAAGACACTTAGCCAGTAATTTATTTGGTTTACCCATGGTTGTAAGGGTGAAAACGCAACCCTAAAATTTATTTCCAATGTAACTTTTTGTCTTATTATTTGTTTTACCATTTAAAATTTATTTCCAATAGCCTGTTTCATTCTAAACAAAAAATGTCTCTTGGGTTTTTTGCCCAAAATAAACCAGTAAGCAGCAAAACATTATTTTACGAACAACTACAGAGATACATCGTCATAAATGCGAACTGGATTTATTGTTATTTTGTAGTTAGTACCTGCATTAAACGATTAAAGGGTAATAAACAAAACTAAGTTATTAATAACAAAACACACAACATGTAGAAATCATAGTGAATGTTCAATATGTCTACCTTCAAACATTACGCATGCGTCTAGACGTCGGCGCATTGAGCCACGTATTCGCTCAAATATTCCTGGAGTCTCTCTGATTACCCTGCACGCATCGATGATGCGGTTTCTTAAGTCCTCTACATCGCGAACAGGAGTACGATATACCAAATGCTGTGAATGGCCCCAAATAAGAAATCGAGAGGATTGAGATCCGGGGATCGAGCGGGCCATTTATGTGGTCCTCCTCGACCTATCCACTGATTTGCATATGTTTCAGTTAAATGCTGACGTGCTACTTGACTAAAATGGGCGGGAGCCCCATCATGCATAAAAACATATCCCTTCTGACGCCCAAAGGAACTTCCTCCAGCAGTACTGGATGCACTTCTCTTAAAATTGAACGTATGCCTCACCATTTAATCGAGGAGGTAGAAAATGAGGCCCAATTAAATCATCCCAATAACTCCGAGCCACACGTTAAGAGAAAACTGTTCTTGATGGCTAGTTTCGACAATAGCGTGAGGGTTTTCATCAGCCCATATGTGGTAATTATGAAAATTAATAATCTTGTCCCGAGAAAACTACATTCGTCTGTGAATTCTATCGTCTTCAGAAAGTCACAATTTCTTCTAATCATTTCCAGCATCCAATTGCAAAATTCAAGACGGTTCGGAAAGTCTCGCGGTAACAGTGCCTGTACTCGTTGCAGATGGTAAGGGTATAAGAGTTGTTCCTTTAAAATTCGAAATACCGTCATATGATCAACATTTAGCTGGAAAGCAATCTTTCTAGTACTGGTAGTAGGTTGTTCTTCAATCAAATTAAGTACTGCTTCCTCAAGCTGTGGTGTTCGTATTTCTCGATGGCGACCACAATCCTGCGTTCTTTGTCGAATGAACCATATTCTCGTAATCGTTGATGAAGTCGAGCAAATATTCTATGTGAAGGATGCTGCCGTTGAGGATACATTTCAGCATATCTTCTAGAAGCTTCTAACCCATTCCCCTGCGACAGACCGTAAACGTAATGCATATCAGCCATTTCCTCATTTGTGTATGCCATTTTATTAACAAGTGAATTATTAAAGTAACAAATTAAGAAGAGAACAACAACACACAATTAGTATTAATTCAATTTCGAAAATTCCCAAACTGACAGCGTCATACCAATTTAATTGTCACTATCGCTAATAGCGACCTACTAGATAGATTAGTTTCGTATTTTCGCATTTATGACGATGTATCTCTGTAGTTGTTCGTAAAATAATGTTTTGCTGCTTACTGGTTTATTTTGGGCAAAACCCAAGAAATTTTTGTTTAGAATGAAACAGGCTATCGGAAATAAATTTTAAATGGTAAACAAATAATAAGACAAAAGTTACATTGGAAATAAATTTTAGGGTTGCGTTTTCACCCTTACAACCATGGGTAAACCAAATAAATTACTGGCTAAGTGTCTTTTTGGTAGTACAAAACGTCAGGTTAATTTCAATATTGTAACTTTTTCAGTGCTTGTGAAAACAATTGTTATACAAATTTTATGTACCCCCTTTAAGGGGCTGTATCTTAACAAGGGATGCTCCAATGAAGTTTCTTTATATGAAAGATCCTATCTTTTTTTCGATGAGGAATCACCTCCTTGAATGTTTTACACTTATTCAGTTACACCCTGTATATATATATATAAAGTTTTACTTTTTAGATGATTAGTAACTAAATAATAGCATTGCTAGTTTGAAGGAAGTCAAATGGCATGTCAGTCAGTCGGTCGTTACGACAAAAGAAGCCGCATTTTATACAGGTTGGGTCAAAAATTGCGACAATTTAGCATATTTCGCCAATCTTTATCATTGGTCCCATTAGTGAGACTGAGCATTTTCCATTAAACATATCTTTTCTTATGACAAGAATAGTTTCTCTACAAGTTTTAATTTTCTCCCAAAACACTTATTGTTTTAAAAATATTTGTTTCTTATACTTCATGTTTTTAGCATTAGTCACTTAACGATACAGGCCAGGTACCGTTGCACTCCGATAAATCCGTCGTTATCTGAAAAGTACCGAGTTATTGATCAGGAAATTACCTTCTCAACGCCTCGTTCGTGAAATAGCTCAAGATTTCAAGACGACTTACGTTTCCAGAGTTCCGCAGTAATGGCTCTACAGGAAGCGAGTGGAGCGTAAAAAGCCTTTTTGAGACAATAAATTCGCTTTGAAGCCAAAACTACTCGAAGAAGACTCATAGTAAATGCTTAATATGATTAGTCACATTTTATACGAGGGGTGTACAAATATAAGTTGAAATAGGTTTTGCACCTAATATATATGTTTGTTGATTGCTCTTGAATGAACTTGTCAATTAAAATTATATTTTTCAGTTATACTTAAAAGTAAATTACCCTACACTCGTGTAAGTTTCATTAGTTTCCTTTGTCTGGGTTTTGAAATATAAATATTGAAAATTGACATTTTATAGAACAGATTATCCAATCTTATTTCTTGATGTAATTAGGTAATATGATCTTGTGGCGCAAAATAATTACGCCGTTAAAAACCGCATGACCATAAACCGTTAAGGCTATTGACACGTTGGTATACGGTTTTCCAGCTGCTTTGCGAAAATTCGATGTCCAGATCCATATAAGTTGTACTCTACGCTTTGTGACGATTCCACGAATATCTATAAATAGTAATTATGAACCCTCCTCAACGCCGTTAATAGTCACAGGGTTTATGTTCATGCGATTTTCAACGGCGCAATTGTTTTGCACCGAAACTTCATATTTATTTAATCAGGAAATAAAATTAGATAATATTTTCTATAAAATATCAATTTTATATTATATTTCAAAAGACATAGAAATTAATGAACTACACGAGTATAGGGTAATTACTTAAAGTATAACTGAAAAATATGATTCAAATTGACAGGCCCATTCAAGAATAATCAACAAACATATATATTAGTTGCACAACCTATTTCAACTTATATTTCTAAACACCGTCCCCCCCGTATAAAATGTGATTGTAGCTAATCATAGTAGGCAATTACAATGAGTCTTCCTCAAGTAGTTTTGGCTTCAAAGCAGATTAATTTTCTCAAAAAGGCTGTATTAAATGATTAATGTTAAAAACATGAGGTATAAAAACATTTTTTAAAACAATTTCAAAAGTTTTGGAAGAAAGTAGAAACGTTTAAAGAAAATATTTTTGTCATGAGCAAAGACACCCAATAAAGATATTTTTAATGAGAAATGCTCAGTCTCAATGATAAATATTGGCAAAATATGCCCAATTGTCGCTATTTTTTACCCATCCTGTATAATAGGCAGCTTCTTTTGTCTTAACGACTGACTGACATGTCATTTGACTTCCTTTAGTTATTAATCATCAAAAAAGTATTTTTTTTCGGATGAGTGAACCATACTATGTTTCAGTAAAACAGCCATTTTTATTATTTTCAAAAATTAATATCTCCGAAACTAGAAATAGAAACTAATTTAAACTTGCACATGTAACTTCTAGTGACTTGTACAATATCCCCAAAAAAATCAAAATTGGCTGAGTGCCATTTTCCCATGTATATGGTGCGATAAATCACTTTCATTTGCTCCATTTTGGTGAATGTCACGTAAAATCCACCTACTCCAAAGTGAAGCTTGAAGAAAACGTGTAAGAATGCAAAAAACGAAATATACCTACAATATTTGTTGGGTATGTAATCCAACATTGATTCAATTACATGAATCATCGTTGGAACCATCATGAACTATTATATTAATCGGAAACTGCTGATAAACAACAAAAAAGGAGCTGACGTATATTATCTTCAATTCTATTGATGTAGCACACCATTGAGAGAGAAACGTACAAAAATAAGCTATTATCAGGGTTTAAAGGCCACATCTGAATTAATAAACATATCAACAACGTAGATGTGCATGGAAACTTGAAAATTAATCACATTAACTGACCTTACTCAACACGTAACAGCAACATTCGCACATTCCCACAATACTGACATAATGAATAAAAACTTTCCCTGTACTAAATCGGTTTGCACAGGAATATACAGGGGCGAGCTGATGTTCACCAACCAAAAGTTTTAGTTGAATCCTGATACCTCCTGCAATCAATGTGCAATCAATCAATCAGAATTGAGGGGCTAAATAAGAGAAGAAACAGGTTTATCGAAAGAAAAACTACAGTGGTTTTCAACACTATATTTAATTCAACAACGAACGACACCAGTATTGGTAACCAAAATGGTTGTCAACTAATATTGTCGATACCAAGTAATTCATCTGAGCAATCTGAAGACATGAGTGTCAAAATTGTCTAACCGGTTTTACCACAAAAAGAAAACTAGGGACCGAGAAATATGAAATAGTGAAAACGAGAGGAATCACTACGAATGAACAAAAACGGTTAGTTAGGTACAACACGATTATGAAAAAAAATTGGAAATTATGCGGCGTAAAGAATGTATTGAATAAAAAAACATTTACTAATG
The DNA here is from genome assembly GCA_018342105.1 of Gonioctena quinquepunctata. NCBI lineage: Eukaryota > Metazoa > Arthropoda > Insecta > Coleoptera > Chrysomelidae > Gonioctena > Gonioctena quinquepunctata. The sequence continues at coordinate 130,771 of JAFIRS010002908.1, read as the reverse complement.
GAAATGAAATATATTGCAGTTTGTACAATCTCCCATGATCCATGTAAATCTAATCAATAAAATTCATTATAATAATACATAGCTTTATTATTTTTTTCTATCCCTGTTGACGAAGAGCAAATTCCTCATTTGGTTGAAGGTGATGGTCAACTTCATCATCTTGTTGTACCTCACCATCTTGTTCAAAATCCAGATCCCGTAAAGATTTTTCCACGTTGTGGAGCACAACACAGGCAACAATTATTTTTTATATATTTTTCAATTTTATGCGAAAAACGTTCGGTAAGATAGGGAATCGACCAAAACATTGTTCGATTGTTATCCGCGCCTTTTTCAACAGTTTGTTAAACTTGAGCTCTGCACCAGAAGTAGGATTTGCAAATGGGATCGGAAGGCATAGCTCTATTTCATACCATTCATCCCCAAGTAGCATGGTATTTTCTTTGCTTCTTAGTAGTAATTTTATCTACGAATTTTTCCATATCCCAACATCGTGCACAGATCCTGGCCAGCTAACGTCAACACTAGTGAACTTTTCTTTGGCGTCACAAGTGGCTTGCCTATTAAGAGTTGGTTTTCCTTTCCGCTTAACGTACTCATCTCTATGGCGATTTGGTTTCAGTATTCCTACATGGGAGCAGTCAATCACACCAATTCCTATTGGAAACTTATACTTGCTTTGCCATAACAATTTCGCGTCCATCATTTCAATATCGGTGGTTGGATACTTTATCCATTCCTTTGCTCTCGACAGTTCGAGATACTGTAGCCTGGCCAAGTCCAAGTTCCTGTCCGATACCTTTTTGGTAGCCGGGATATGCTAAATAGCGTAAACATATTTCCATTCCATATTCCATTTATGAACGGATGACAGCGCTCCTCCCCGAGTTTCGTCATTCACACCTAAAAACCTGTCCGCAAGCTACAGTACGTTGTCTTCTCCAAAACGATAAAGATCTTCAAAATAACTAGAAAATGTAGGAAGGCGGGGCTCATACTGTATGATATTTCTCACATTCAAAACATCACTGAAGAATTTCAAACAGAATGAAATCATATCTAATTTGTCTTTTCGAGGAATAAACTGGATTTTCAATCCCCCAACAGCGTCTCATATGGGTGGCTTATGGGAGAGGCCCATTAGATCTGTGAAGACTACCTTGAGAATGATTCTGAGAGAGCAAGCCCCACAGAGTTCTGCACACCGTATTTCTTGAAGTGGAAAATATATTAAATCATCGCCTTCTAACCGATGTCTCTTTGGAAAACGAAAATGACGAAGCACTGATCCCTCACCACTTCTTACTTGGACCTCAAATTGATCCTGACACGAATTTTCTTGGAAATTTTGTTTCTGATGGCACGTTGCTGAAAAAGCAATGGAGAATCGCACAGGACTTCTCAAATAAATTTTGGAACCGGTGGATAAAGGAATATTTGCCAACGCTCCGTACCCCAAAAAAAATGGAAGCAACCCCTTTGAAAGTCAATGATATAGTAATTATTGTTGATAATCTTTCTCCACGAAACAACTGGTTGAAAGGGATCATGACAGCAGTATTTCCTGGAAAGGATGGCCGTGTACGAGTAACGGATGTCAAGACGAAAAATGGAGTGTTTAGGCGACCAATTGCAAAATTATGTAAACTAGATGTTCAAAGAACCGAATTCAACTACAGATGAAGAATTCAAGAATCCTCCATTGGGTAGATAATGTTACCTGTTACCTGATTTAGTTTAATTTGATTTTTAACCGACGAAACAAAAAAGGACCCCCTAAGGGTAGCAAAATGAAGGATATTGATCACTCCATCTGAATTCTGGTCCGTTAACCGATTCTATCACGCATAACTTTGTATACTGGGTTCTTCGATTTGGATGTTTTTTTTTATTAGATAGGGTATACCTCATAGTTGATCATATTCGGATTTCGAATGGAATTATCCAGCCTTTCGGGTAGAAAAATAGGGAATAATTGATTTTTCACTTGTGAACATTGGCACACATATGTAGTTGACAATGTGTAACGAATTTTTCGTTACTTCCTTATACATAATCAATTTCTCATAACTATTCCGGTTATCTTACGGTGGAACGGGTCATTAGTCACGGCCGATCGTGAACTATGGGACAGCGCCATCATCATGAGTTCGTATTCTGTCAAGTTGGACGAGTTTTGTTATCGTGACAGTTGTATTCATGTCGTCAAGCTGTGTTTTTTCCAAGTGTTTTTCAATAGATAAAAACCAAGAACAGTTTGTGAAAAAACCCAGGTAGAATTGGTGATTTGTTCGAACCGAAGGGATAATCGATCTCTTTCTTGATTTGAACGTCGAGATAGGCAGATGGACTGAGTAAATTGATTTTGGTACGTACGATCTATAAGTTGAATAAGTTTCACTGCTGGAGTTTAATTGAGTAATATTATTCTCTTTATCTTTCAATTAATGTTGTAGCTGATTAGCATTTTCTTCTTTTTCCTTAGGCTTGTAATATTAGAATTCTTGGATATACCGCATGGTAATTTTTGAAGGTTAAATATAGATATTTCGGCCATTTTGACAAATCATTCATATTACATATTGTGGCTAACGTAACATCTGTTCCGAATATTGGGAACTGATTTTTTTTTCATTGGAAATCAGTTCTACGCTTTTGCCTTTTTTAGGTACCAAGTAATTGGTAATCTCGAAGGGACTAGAGCTTACCTACCTCACACGACCACCGGTTTGTTCCAAGGATTCCAATTGAAGCAAAGGGCGTATTTGATTGTTCTGGGACACAGTTTGGAGTGACCTAATAGGACGGCTCTCTGGTAAGCAGTTTTCTTTATTTCATAACTATATGTTTATGAGAGTAATTTTCTTTTCTCTTGAGAAAGAATTGCTTATGGAGAGAGTTGTACCTCTGGCCTAACAGTCTCAGAACACTCGATTCGATTCAATATATGCCTCAAGCGTAAAGTTGATTTCCGTTTAATAAATTTATTTTATCTATTACTCCATTCAATTCCCAGTGTAGCTTATTTGATTTTTGATCGTTGCAGAGTCAATTCACTTCAGTTACTACCTTATCGCCAAGAGCAGGGAGATTCATTCTAATTTTTGAGAATTACCTGTTTATCGATTTGAAAAGGGAATTGCCGCCCTATTTCAAAATTATCTTTATCTAAGAGAGTTGTGCCCACTGAAAGACGTGAGGACTCCCTCTTCAGTTATCTTTAAAAATTCTTCAATTAAAGAATTATTTAACATTATCTTTATCTAAGAGAGTCGTGCCCACTGAAAGACGTGTGGTCTCCCTCTTCGGTTTATCTCTGGAAATTCTTCTATAAAAAGAATTATTTCACTTTATCTTTTTCTAAGAGAGTCGTGCTCACTGAAAGACGTGTGTCTCTCTCTTCTTATCTTGGCTGAAGAGTATACTTTTACTCTGACTACTATCTTGGTTCAGAAACCCTATATTTTTTGTAGCTTACTAGAGTATTTTGGTTATAACGCTATATTTTCCTTTGGCACTTGCTTTACAATAGTATATTTTTGTACTGGCAACCTTTAAATATTTTGCTTTAAAATAGTAGATTTTTTCTCTGGCAATTTTATAGTATTTTGCTTTAAAACACTATATTTGTTCTCTGGTAAAATTTGAAGGAAATTTTTATATTTCTTTTGGATACCTTTCCTCATTAAATTTTTTTTACCCTTCTAGTACAAAGAATCACCTTATCAAAACTTACCTGTTTCAAAATTTAACTGAATTTGAACATCACGTTTTGGGTGAGGTTTGTTTTGTTTGGTTTTAAATTTTGTTCATTTTTATTAATTTTTTAAATTATTAAAATTAACTTATAAATTTAACTCCAGAATAGCAGATTGGATTGCTATTTATTATCTTTGTTCTTTCACTTTTTTTTAAATTTGAACATCACGTTTTGGGTTTTTTTTACTTGTTAAAATTTGAAACATAAAACTTGAGGTTCAAAGGATATCCTTCGTTCTCCCCTTTTTGTACATATTTTGATTCCTATCATCTTCTTCGCATGATATATACCACGGAGGGAACCCATCTACGGAGACGGAAGGACTACTAGCCTGGGAGGTCTTACAGCACATCAATATCAGCACTGGTCCGTGAAGATCAACTAAATTCACGCCGATAAGGGGGTCTGAAATCAACTATCGAACCACCCAAGACCATCTTCATCGTAACCGCTGAAACCAAGTTCCTGCTAGAACCGCTGGGACCAGCTTCAAGAAACTAGCCTTCCTCTATCTCGCTCAAGATCTCCGAAGGTATATTCGTGACCAACCACTGGAGGAATCATAGGTGTAAATGTTCGAATTTTGACCAGAGTCAAAATTACTGGTTTCTTTTTATGTAATTTTTCCATTCTTTTAAGAGAAGTTCAATACTCTTCTAGTATTTGTTAATTTTTTTATATCTTGTTCAATAATTTTAATTCCAACTGGAATAAATTTGTTAAGTTGATTTATTGCATATTTATTTGCCTTCCCATACAAGCTAGGTAACATTTATTTAATTTTATTTATCTTTGACTTTTGTCTTTAGCAAGTCTGGCGCCCAACTCTTGAACTAGTCAAGTTAATTAATGTATAATTTTTTTAGTGGACAAATTTGATTAACTAGGAAAAGTCATTAATTGAACCTTACTCACGGCCTAACCGTATCCATCTGAGCAGCCTATCGGCAAAGTGATTTCACCTTGTTAAATTTGAATCATATAATTTAAAATCTGGGGTTCAAAAGTAAGGGGTGTTGCAAATGACATATCGCTAATGTCGTTATTTTTGTTCTCCTACATCCGTCACAATCATTATATTCTATGAGAGGATGAAATGATATACAGAGTAATGAAATAAACTAACCAGAACAACAAATAGTAAAAGTAGATAATCATATTATTTAACTGGTAATAGTTGAAGTATTGTGGGTGAGTAAGTATTTTGGAAGTAATCAAAAAACAAGTAGGTATTAATTAGTAGATTTCAGCCACAAAAAATTGAAAAATAAAAACTTTTTAACAGTAACGTAAACCGACGAAATACGGAACTGAAAAGTAAGAAATAAAATAAACCTTTTTAGTCTCAATAACTAAGCTCCTCAACTAATGAAAGTAACTAATTTTGAGTAGGCGCCAAACAAACAAGCAAATGAATTAGATAAGGCGTAAAATGATGGCATCGAGTTGCGCGGTGATATTTTGATAATTCTTTTGAAGTAATTCAATGATCTTCGTTGATTGTTCGTTTGGCGCCGACTCAAAATTAGATACTTACATTAGTTTAGGAGCTTAGTTATTGAGACTGAGAAGGTTTATTTTATTTTTTACTTTTCAGTTTTTGTTATATATTTGTTAGTTTCATTCAGTTATTGATGCTGTATAATGAGTTGTTTTCAGTCTTGACAGAAAAGAATAAGAAAGGTTGTCAACAAAGTAAAGATAAGTTTTTATACAATTCTTTATTTTTATTTGTAGTAAAAGGTAGGTAACAGTTATGAATATCCATTCACTTTTGTGTGAAGTAAGTAACCTAACTTTGAAGGAAATGCTTCTACTCGAAAAGTATAAGGTTTTCCTTCAAATATTATGAATACAAACTAAAGGATTTCCTTCAAATTCTGCGAATACAAGCATATCCTTGTTTTTTTGAATACGGTCCAATGAATGAACTGATGGTTCGACGTATCACAGTTTGTGGCATTCTTCATATAAAACTAATTTAAGTATTTATCATTATTATGGATAAGTTTGAAGAGTTATGGTAGTTCACCGAGCTTTGTCGACCATTTCGTGTTACGCAGTTTATTCACACATGTATAAATCAAGTGCTACTCGGTGGACATATATTTTATAGTTCACGTGGTGTGCGTGAGGTTAACAAGCTAAACGTGTTTTAAGGGGACTTCTTATGATAATATATGCAAATAAGGGCATTTGAATTCATATCAGTTAGTGTTCTATCGATTCATTTTATCACACGCGTTAATCAGTTTGTACGCCCACACTGGAACAGCAAAACACTCTAGAGACATTTAAATGTTAGGTTTTTCCATTAATCTAATCGGAGGGATTAAAATCCATCGTAATCTAATTTCAATTAATTTTAATTTTATTGTGTTATTATCCTATAATCCGAAAAACGGTTTCTAAAACATTTCTAATTAAAAAACGGTCAAGTGTAAGTCGAGGCCTGAAGAATGAGTGTTTTGTATCAGGGGAAAGTTTTTCCGCTTTTTTGATATATTCATGAGTTGTACATGGCGGGGATGAAACATACAGTGCGATCCATAAGTATGGAATAAATTATTTTTTTTGCGTTATTATCTATGTGTATAAAAGAAACCTGAAACAGGTCGATTTCTATTGTCAATTTGACAATTTACAGTTTGAAAATGTTACCTCTCTCTTGCACCCCCTCTGATTTATGAGCACCCCCTCAAAAAATTCAAATGAAAAAATTTTATTTGAAAATGTAAAATTTTGATACTTTACGTAGAATAATGTCACATAATGTTCAGGAAGTATTTTTCAATTTATTTCACAATTAAATTAAATGTTCAAAATGACATTAAGCACTTCTTGACAATAAGCAAGTCGATCTTGGAATTCTCGTACATTTTGTAGGACCTCAGGGATTATGTTGTTAATTTCTTCCGTTATTCTAACTTTTAAATCTGTAATATTGTCTGGTCTATTGAAATAGAATTTTGATTTCAAATAGCCTCATAAGAAATAATCAGGTATTTTCTTATCTGTTTTGCTAAACGTCAGGAAAAAGTCGTTCAAGACACAAAAACATTATTCACAAAACCCACATAAATGATGTAATGTCAATTCAGTACACTACTGTTATTTTGATATTTATAAGTTGCTGACACACGTCAGTGTATTGAAAAATATTTGTGGGTGTATTTGATTTAACTCCGGCTCATTTATCCGAAACTCAAAGAATAGTGTAACGAACCTAGGCCGGACCTGTCGCCTCACACGTTGCCATCGACAGCGATGAGATCATCCCCGGAGATATTCGAGAACCATCCAGTCGCTCTTCCGCGGAAAACAACGGTCAATATTGGAAACAATTGGAACATGCCGTCGCCAACTGCCGGAATTCGAAAGATCGGGAATCCTGTGACGGAGATAAATAGGTAGCCCTCCAGATGGCAAGATAGTCTGAACGAGCCCATACCATCGAGCTATACAGTGGCGTAGTAATATAAATTAAGTTGTAGATTAAGTGCGAAATAAATTAGTAGAACCAAGTTAAGTTTATTTACGTTACAATTGGTGTCGGAAGTGAGATTTTGAAAATAAACAAGTGATCGTGGAGTGGATAGTCAGAAAAATAAATTGATGCCTTTACGAAAATGCCCGGTTTTCGCGAAGTGGACAATTGTGCGTGGGAATATAAACTGATACACTGTTCGCGTGAAACAGAAAATAGACAGTGGCCCGGTTTTGCGAATGGACAATTGGCGTGGGAAATTAAACTGATACACTCTTCGCGTGAAACAGACAATAGACTGGTGGCCCGTGGAAAAGAATTCGCGAAGTGAATTTTTAACAAACTGATAAACTTTTTCGTGTGAAACAGACTGATACCTCGTCAAAGACAAAATGTGTTCAAGAAAAGTGCGCCTTGCGGACTTGAAGGTAGCGGAATTGAAACAGGAATTGGAGGAAAGGGAACTGGAAACAACGGGTAAAAGCAAGTACTCCAGGAAAGACTTGCAGAAGGACTTATACAAAAGGTGAGGACCCGAAACATTTTATTCGAAGTTCCCGGAGGTGATTTGAGTTTGGTAATGAATAAACTCGAAGAAACTACTAAATCCGTGAAAGAAGAACTGCAACAAAATTCGAGAAATCTGGAAGAGAAGCTTCTAGAAAATTCAAGAAGCCTGGAAGAGAATGCTAGAAATCTGGAAGAGAAGCTTGAAGAAAATTCTATAAATCTGGAAGAGAAGCTTCAAGAAAATTCTATAAATCTGGAAGAGAAGCTTTCTAGAAATCTGGAAGAGAAGCTTCAAGAAAATTCAAGAAGCCTGGAAGATAAGCTCCTTGAAAACACGGAAGGCCTAAAAAAAGAACTCTGTGGTGTGGCGAATCGTCTAGAAAAAAGAATAGGAACCGTCGAGGCAGAAATGGACAAAATAAAGGAAACGATCAGTAAGCTGGAAAAACGAATTAATAGTGCGCCCTCCACAGAGATGGTTAACGAGAATGCAGATGCCTTGTCGCGAAGACCATGTCCAGATGATTGCTCACATTGCCGACGAGCAGAAGAGAAAGAAGCAACACTTTGTAGAACCGCGGCAATGGATGACAACTGGAATGACAGCAAGATCCAGAAAGACCCAGAGAGAGACCCCGACCTTGGCTTAGTCGTCAGCTGGAAGAAGGGCAATCGAAGACCATCATGGCAGGAAGTCGCAGGTTACTCGCCGGCTGTTAAGTCCTATTGGGCACAATGGAACTCTCTTATTCTGGACAATGGGATCCTGAAACGTGTGTTGGAGGCCGATATCGGTGGGGAAGACAGACGCCAAATAATTGTTCCCAGGAACAGAAGAGAGGAAGTGCTGCGTGAAATCCATGATGGAGTCGCCGGAGGACATCTGGGAGTGACGAAGACCCTGCAGAAAGTGAGGCAACGGTTTTACTGGGCCAATTGTCAAGCTGACGTCCAGGACTGGTGCAGGAAGTGCGCTGTATGCGCTGCTAGCAATGGACCTCGAATACGACCCAAGGCCCCGATGCGTCAGTACAACGTAGGCAGCCCGTTCGAGAGAATCGCCATTGACATCGCCGGCCCGTTTCCCGTATCCGACCACGGGAATAAATACATCCTTGTGGCAATGGACTACTTCAGTAAGTGGGCGGAAGCCTATGCCCTGCCCAACCAGGAAGCCATCACCGTCGCCGACATCTTGGTGAAAGAGTGGATATATCGATTCGGTATTCCAATGGAGCTGCACTCGGATCAAGGCAGAAATTTCGAATCCAACCTTATCCAAGAAATATGTCTACTGCTGAACATCCGCAAGACAAGAACCACGGCCCTACATCCGCAGTCCGATGGAATGGTGGAACGGATGAACAGGACGATCAACCGCCACTTGTCCAAGGTTGTCTCTGACCATCAAAGAGACTGGGACCAGTATCTTCATTTGTTCCTGATGGCCTATCGATCCGCAGTACACGAGTCAACCGGTCAAACTCCTGCTAGTATTATAATGGGCCGAGAACTGCGACTGCCTTGTGACCTGAAGTTTGGGATACCGCCAGGACAAGACACTGCGGGAGAGGACTACGTCAGCAAACTTCGGCAGAGAATGGACGACATCCACGAACGAGTCCGGTTGAACATCCAGAGTGCCAGCGATAAAATGAAGAAGACCTATGACATCAAGGCCGACGCTGGAGGATTTAAGGTTGATGACCTGGTTTGGCTGTACAACCCCAAACGTCGTCGTGGACTATCACCAAAGTTGCGGAACTCGTGGAGAGGCCCGTATGACATCGTGAAAAGGATAAACGACCTTGTGTACCGAATCCATAAGCCACCCGAGGGAAACCAAGGGTCGTCCATTTCAACAGGTTGGCCCCTTACGCTGGAAACCATGACCAAGTTCGCACCCTCAAGCCACCGGAGGATGATATGACGTTCGAGAAGTTTATGTCCTGTATTCAAACGGGCGGAAAGTTCTACATGGGGTTACTAGAGAGGAGTCACGAGACCTTTCGAGGTGCCTGCTGACTACGCACTAGCGCACTGTGTGGCAGAAGATCTTCAAATGTCCAGGGCATCGCCGCAGTGTTCTCAAGAAATTTGGTCAACTCCAAACACTGCGGGAGCAGAATCCAGAAGTTGGTGGGGTGCTACAGTTGAAGAAAGGCCAGAGAAACATCTACTACCTAGTTACCAAGAGGCATTCCCAAGATAAACCGTCCTATGAAGATGTCTGGAAGAGTCTCACCAAACTAAGAGATACTATGGTGGACCAGAATCTGGCGGATCTAGCAATTCCAAAACTATCCTGTGGTATTGATGGGTTGGACTGGAGAGTCATAAGAAGTATGCTGGAGGCGATATTCAGATCCAGCGGCGTCAGGATTTTGGTTTGCTGTAACCCTCTTCCACGACCGATCATGAAGACCGTGGAGTGTTACTTCCATCGAACTTCACGGTGCAGATATGGGGAGTCATGCAGATATCGTCACACTCCAAGGATGAAATTTCGGGACGAAATGTCTTTAAGAAGGGGGCAATGTAACGAACCTAGGCCGGACCTGTCGCCTCACACGTTGCCATCGACAGCGATGAGATCATCCCCGGAGATATTCGAGAACCATCCAGTCGCTCTTCCGCGGAAAACAACGGTCAATATTGGAAACAATTGGAACATGCCGTCGCCAACTGCCGGAATTCGAAAGATCGGGAATCCTGTGACGGAGATAAATAGGTAGCCCTCCAGATGGCAAGATAGTCTGAACGAGCCCATACCATCGAGCTATACAGTGGCGTAGTAATATAAATTAAGTTGTAGATTAAGTGCGAAATAAATTAGTAGAACCAAGTTAAGTTTATTTACGTTACAATAGACATTTTAATTGTGATTGGATGCGGTAATAAAACAATAACTCGAAAGGAAGTTTGTTAAATGTTAAACCATAAATACCCTGGTCAACACGTCCCACAGTCTACAGTTAGCAAAATGGAAAAAAAAATCGTGAACCTGGGCATGTAAAAACCATTGAAAAACCAGGTCGAAATTTTAAATTGGATGAGGAAAAAACGTATTAGATGTAGTGTTAGCGATTGAGAAAAATCCGCATATGACAAGTAGACAACTTGCCGCCGATAATGATGTAAGTAAATAATGGATATTGAGAGCTTTACATGAATAATAATAAATACCATCCTAATAAAGTTCAGTTGGTTCAGGAGTTAAATGAGGATGATCGTGATAGAAGGCAACAATTCTGTAAACTGATGATGGACACAATGGAAGCAGATTTGCAGTTCATAAACAAAATTTTTTTTTCTGATGAAGCTACTTTTCATTTTAATGAAACTGTTAATAGACAAAACTGTAGATATTGGAGCAGATAAAATCTTCATTGGATGTGTGAGGCTAACAAACAATATCCTAAAAAGGGAACGTTTGGGCTGGTATCATTAACAACAAAATTATTGGCCCTTATTTTTTTGAAGGCACAGTTAATGGTGAGGTTTATCCAGATTTTTTCATGAACTTCTTACAGCCTACATCAAAAAAACTTTTTCCTGGTGTTAATGATCCAAATGCAATAGATAGATCGATTTCTTACCATTAAGACGGAGCTCCACCGCATTACAAACGTATTGTTAGAGATTATTGGAACGAAGTTCCTTATCGCGCGTTGCGAAAGGGGGTGAGACGGAATAAATTAAGACCAAAAGTTGTAACGACACTTTTTGCTGTAGTTGTAAGCCGTGCGTCTGTCTCTCTCTCTCTCATAGAAAGCAAGCCAGTTATTTTCGTTTCGTCTTTCTATTTCGCATTGAACACTGTGGTGTCGCGACGATTATTTTTGTTGAGTGTATACAGGTTTTTTGTACATAATAAATAATAAAAAATAATAACAATAATGAATCCTGACAGTGTTTCTGCACAAGTTCCGGATATTGCTGATGGAGTTAGGTAAGTTGAGATTTTATACAGACAATAATAAATGCTTATGTATTTTTAGCAAGTACGCATTATAACCTCTCTTTACTATTGTGCTAACCAAGTCATAGGCGTTATAATCTCTCCATTATTGTGTGTTTAGCAAGTGTACGCGTCATAACTTTAATAAATTTAAAGCAAATTATATTTTAATATTACAATATTAATGCGTATGTACTAAAATTGAGCCTACTGATCAAGTTTATATTACATTATATTTGTTAATAATAAAAAAAATTATATTATAACTTAAAAAAAAAATACAATTCCTTCACTAATTAATCGAAAGGAACTTCGTTTCATCCGGGTGTCCCTTGACACCTCTCAACTTTTTTTGAACAAGTTTTTCCCAATAAGTGGATTGAATGACGTCCTAGATCCCCCGATTTGAATCCTCTAGATTACTTCTCGTGGAGTTATTCAAAATCAAAAGTATATTTCAATAGACCAGACCATATTGCAGATTTGAAAGTTAGGATAACGGGAGAAATTAACAACATAACTCCTGAGATCCTACAAAATGTTGTACGAGAATTCCAAGATCGGCTTGCTTATTGTCAAGAAGTGAATGGTGGTCAATTTGAACATTTAATTTATTTGTAAAATACATTGAAAAACACTCCCTAAACATTATGTGACATTATTTCCTTCATTCTACGTAAAGTATCAAAATTTTACATTTTCAAAATGAATTTTATCAGTTAGGATTGCAAATAATTAAAATCCCTTTCGAACAAGGTGCCACACGACCCCCCTTCTCATTTGAATTTTTTGAGGGGGTGCTCATAATTCAGACGGTGTGCAAGAAGGGGGTAATATTTTCATACTGTAAATTATCAAATTGACAATAGAAATCGACCTGTTTCAGGTTTTTTGAAACAAATACATAATAACGATAAAATGAATTTATTCCATACCTATAAAAAATTAAAAATTAAAACCCACCGTCAAAAATGTTTAGCCAAGTTTATTTTTGGTATACGTGTTACTGGAAGGCTATCTAATGATATAACGAGAGATGATTGATTTGCAGTCTGTCGAAGGGGTAGTTTATACATGTCGATATTTCGAAAAATAATCGAAATTCACCTTCAAAAATGTTTAGCCAAGTTTATTTTTGGTATACGTGTTGTGTTACTGAAGGGCTATATGATAATAGACCACGAGATGATTGATTTGCAGTCCGTCGAAGGGGTGGTTTATACCTATCAATATTTATATTATTATATAAAAAATTAAAAATTAAAACCCACTCTCAAAAATATTTATAGGTTAATTTTTGGTATACGTGTTACTGAAAGGCTATATTATGATATACTAAGAGATAATTGATTATTTTGCAGGCCGTCGAAGATGTGGTTTATATTTGACGATATTTCGAAAAAAAACAAAATCCATCTTCAAAAATGTTTAGCCAAGTTCATTTTTGGTATACGTGTTACTGTGATTATCCAGTTAAAGATATAATCTCCACACTTTCGAAAAAACAGTGCCTGAGTAGCTCCATTATGAAGCATTGTTTACATGTACTTGATGATTATTTTCAAATTTTATCTTTGAAAAAATCAACGAGTATAATTAATTTTCCTCATTTACCGGAAGCCTTTCTTCACAGTAAATCACTGGAAAAACCACATTTGATTCTGCCAGTCGTCATAAATAGCCATTGCATTCTAATTGAACTTTATTTACAGAAAAAGTTTACACTGATCGATCCACTTGGAGGAGAGAGCAGACAAATTTCCTTTTATTTTGTGAAGATTATGACATTCTTGAATAAAAAAGGAATTATGTGTGGTAATTGGTCCAAGGAAATATGTGACCATATAATATAGATATACACTTATAATTTATTTTTTCTCCAAACTGGTTGAAGGTAGATGTTCATGCGGATCAATCGATATTGATTGGTTAAAGATGATCTCAAATTGCTTCTTTTGCGGACATCCTCGATGGTTTGACGATTATATTTGTAGATTATAACACAAATGTGGGTTTTCTATGCTTTTTTTCGAAAAATGACAATTATAGACTACCCCTTCGACGGCCTGCAAATCAATCTTATCTTGGTATATCATTATATAGCCTTTCAGTAACACGTATACCAAATATCAACACGTATATAAAACTGACACAGCCGTTTTGGCACAATCAATTGAAAATCATCCAGTATTTAATAACTATTTATTAACTATTTTCTAACACAAACCAAAATTTTCTAACTCAAGTGGTTAGCGAAAAAATGGTGTTGTGCTAGCTTAACTGTTAAGCTGGCACAACTATTTATAACTTTTTACCCAAAAGGTATAAAAATAATTTGAATTCGAGCGAATTTGAATGTTTTACGAGGGCCGAATTCGCATGCGGTACCTAAAATTCTCGAAAATTCCTACTTGGAATTAAGAATTATATTTTTTAGCAAAAATCACCACATTTTCAGCGATTGCCAAGTATATGCGCGATGAATAATCAAGTATTTAACTGGACTAAAACATTATTCAGTTAAATACTTGATAACCCATCGCGTATATCTGTTATATTTTGTGCTGGTCGACTGGAACTATATACCTATAATCTTATTCCAGATCTGTATTATTGTTGAATATGCCTTTTCGTCGATATACTTACTCCAGCACAATCGCTTGAAATAATAAGACTGTTGTTTTTTATTTTAAATAGTGATTCGAAATCTTCTATTGTCACGAAATGGCAAAATAATGAGACTTCGTCAAAGTACTATTTGATAACTCCAGCACAATCGCTTGAAATGAATATAATTGAGAGTTTTATCATGCCCTTTCCAACAATAGTACATTCGTTATGGGAAATATTCGAAGAGAAATATTTTTAGAGCCGGAAAATGACAAAATAATGAATCAAAATGCGTTTTCGTCAACCTACTATTCATTAAATGGCTAAATAGTGATTCTAAGTGCGTGTTTGTCAACCTAATATTTAATAACTCCAGCACAATCGCTTGAAATAAATAAAATTGATAGTTTTTCAACAATAGTACGGTTGTGATATGAAATATCCAAAGAGAAAGTTTTTTAGAGTTAGGAAATGGCGAAATAATGAATCGAAATGCGTTTTCGTCATTCTAGTATTTAATAACTCCAACACAATCGCTTGAAATGAAAATAATTTAGGTTTTTATCATGCATTTATCAACATTAGTACAATTGTGATAGGAAATACCCAAAGAGAATTTCTTTAGAGCCAGGAAATGGCAAAATATTGATAGGATATGCGTTTTCGTCAACCTAGTATTTAATAACTCCAGCACAATCGCTTGAAATGAAAGGAATTTAGTTTTTCAATATGCATTTTGCAACAATAGTATAGTTGTGATTGGAAAAACCCTCAGAGAAATTATTTTAGTGCCAGAAAATGGCAACATAGTTATTGGAAATGCGTTTTCGTCAACCTAGTATTTAATAAGTCCAGCACAATCGCTTGGAATGAAAAGAATTCGGTTTTTCAATATACATTTTCCAAAAATAGTACAGTTGTGATAGGAAATACCCTCGGAGAAATTATTTTAGAGCCAGAAAATGGCAAAATAGTGACTCGAAATGCGTTTTCGTCAACCTAATATTTAATAACTCCGGCACAATCGCTTGAAATGAATATAATCTATAGTTTTGTTATGCATTTCTCAACAATAGTACAGTTGTGATATGAAATATCCAAAGAGAAAGTTTTTTAGAGTCAGGAAATGTCAAAATAGTGAATCGAAATGCGTTTTTGTCAACCTACTATTTAATAACCCCAGCACAATCGCTTGAAATGAAAGAAATTTGGTTTTTCAGTATGCATTTTCCAACAATAGTACAGTTGTGATTGGAAATACCCTCAGAGAAATTATTTTAGTGCCAGAAAATGGCAAAATAGTGATTCTAAATGCGTGTTCGTCATCCTAATATTCAATAACTTCGGCACAATCGCTTGAAATAAATATAAAATATAGTACTATTGTTGCAAAATGCATATTGAAAAACTAAATTCCCTTCATTTCAAGCGATTGTGCTGGAGTTATTAAATACTAGGTTGACGAAAACGCATATCTATCAATATTTTGCCATTTTCTGCTCTAAAATTCTCTTTAGTATTTCCTATCACAATGTACTAATGTTGATAAATGCATGATAAAAACTAAATTCTTTTCATTTCAAGCGATTGTGTTGGGAGTTATTAAATACTATTATGACGAAAACGCATTTCGATTCATATTCGCCATTTCTAACTCTAAAAACTTTCTGTTTGGATATTTCATATCACAACCGTACTATTGTTGAAAAACTATCAATTTTATTTATTTCAAGCGATTGTGCTGGAGTTATTAAATATTAGGTTGACAAACACGCACTTAGAATCACTATTTAGCCATTTAATGAATAGTAGGTTGACGAAAACGCATTTTGATTCATTATTTTGTCATTTTCCGGCTCTAAAAATATTTCTCTTCGAATATTTCCCATAACGAATGTTTGGTTAAATAGTACTTTGACGAAGTCTCATTATTTTGCCATTTCGTGACAATAGAAGATTTCGAATCACTATTTAAAATAAAAAACAACAGTCTTATTATTTCAAGCGATTGTGCTGGAGTAAGTATATCGACGAAAAGGCATATTCAACAATAATACAGATCTGGAATAAGATTATAGGTATATAGTTCCAGTCGACCAGCACAAAATATAACAGATATACGCGATGGGTTATCAAGTATTTAACTGAATAATGTTTTAGTCCAGTTAAATACTTGATTATTCATCGCGCATATACTTGGCAATCGCTGAAAATGTGGTGATTTTTGCTAAAAAATATAATTCTTAATTCCAAGTAGGAATTTTCGAGAATTTTAGGTACCGCATGCGAATTCGGCCCTCGTAAAACATTCAAATTCGCTCGAATTCAAATTATTTTTATACCATTCGAGAGCTTGTAAAAAGTTAGAAAATTTAGCGTTTGAATCAATTCCATACCTGTTTTGGGTAAAAAGTTATAAATAGTTGTGCCAGCTTAACAGTTAAGCTAGCACAACACCATTTTTTCGCTAACCACTTGAGTTAGAAAATTTTGGTTTGTGTTAGAAAATAGTTAATAAATAGTTATTAAATACTGGATGATTTTCAATTGATTGTGCCAAAACGGCTGTGTCAGTTTTATATACGTAATATCAACTTATCAACCTATACAATTTTTAGGGTGGGTTTCAATTTTTTATCAAAAAACATCAAATATCTCTTTGTATATCATTCTAAAGTTTTATTTTTTTTTGTGTTTGACCATTTCCTGTTGAATTGAATCCCCATTGCCATTCCAAATCTTCAGCCATTCGATTTGGTGCAAAAACTCCGAATTTAATTCATCACCCGACGCCACTTGTCATTTGGCCGCCAGATAAAAACTGCCGCTGAAAAATGGCCGCTAACTTCAAACCGGTCCAAAGTCCTACCTTTTCTTCAAAATAGGTACTGCTTGCTCTGGTCACGAGTCAATTGCTTGGTTTTTCTGTCTCTTCTTTAGCCGAACTACTATTTTCTCTAATTATACCTTCTATAGTTCTGTGAAAACGGGTGTGATTTTCATTTTCTGCTTATTTTGATTTTTTTCAACTGACAGAAACTAAATGTCAATATTTATACAAGCAAGAATAAATTATTGTTATCATCCCTTTGCATTTCAATAATCAAAGGATTCAATAGAAATGTAAAACAAAATTTGGGACACAGGTTGTAGAATATTTCTATGTTTTGGTCTACCAAGTGATGAAAATCTCGGGAGAACCGAAGGGAAACGAAGAAGAATTTTTTTACGAATCTGGGGCTATTAAAATACTCAATTTCATTTACTCACACTTAATAACACAAAGCAATAATGAAATCCGACAAATAAATAGGTTACTCAATACAAATTCACTGGCGGAAGGTTTTTGAAATCATCATCCCTCTGCTCATGTCTCTCATAAAGGTCATTAGCAACTTCAACTCCCAGACAGTCGCTTCTCGATCATTCTCGGAATCCCTCGATTTATTAGTCGATATTTTCTGGAGCGTCTGTCAGGCGCGAGACGAACATGCAGTGGCGTAGTGAATCCGTAACAATATAATTGTTTTCTCATTATACTAATGGATGCGGATAACTTTGGTATTTCAATAATTTTGGTACTTTAGACATTTATCAAAATCGAATGAACAGGTTTTTTCCGGACTCATTACTGATCTGTCCCTAGAAACTAAAAAAATCATAGGTTTTTCTACCTTGATGAATATACGAAAATCATTCAATCCACCCAACGATTCGAATACCACTGAGTATATTTTGTGAGATGATTCTGCAACGAATTCTTTATATCGTTGTCAAATACTTCGAGTTTTGCTTGTTTGTTTTCTAACGTGAAAATCCAATACACAACCACAAAACCACAGTTTATGTGGGAAATCTAAAAAATTATCAGTTCCTTTGTTGATAGTGACCGTGTTCAAGGAACAATATTTATCAATGGAAGTGGTTAATTTATCATCCAGTGGAATATGTGGAGGAATGCTTTAAACTGCGTGGGGTAAATGTAGAAGGTGATTTCCTCTGTTGTTTCATCAAGAAATATTCCTGTAAATATGTGTAACTACTCAGTATCAAGAATACAGAGTGTTGGAGACGAAAAACTAAAAATGAACTTGGTATTTTACATTACTGTTATATCTTATAATATAGTTAAATAATTTGGTAACAGTCAAACTGTTTCTGATTTTTTTTAATGGGCCAGGATTAGGTAGCAAAAAATGTTTAAGTTCCTAAAATTTACTATAAAGTACAACTTTCCACACTCGTTAGTAAATATAATATTTTATACCAGCGATACCGAGCCGTCAATAAAACATATCATCTTGTGAAAATTTCATTATATCGAGTACGTCTCTGCTTGTGGGCGGTTCCCCGTTGAGCTTTATCGGCAATGAATAATAATGAGTCTCTTAGACGTATTGCAGAACTATACTGGTGATATTTTGACGTCATCTATACATTCCCGAAATGAATTCCTGGGACACCCTGTAGAGTAGTTTTGATAAATGCATAAATTCATTAAATTTTGTTTTTATTTCGTCAATTATTACAAAAATATATATTTGTATGGCAGGAAAGTTCAACTTTTTCTACAAGGTGATTTTCCTTCAAATGTTAGTTAATTTATCGAAAACGATTTGCGGAGACACATTATAATTTCATCTGTTGATATGAGGAAATATATGTTCACTTTCTCATAAATAAGGAGATACGTTGAAAAGGGAATCATTCTCAATTGAATATTGAATAGAAAGATTATTTCTGAAAATTAGAAAATCTACGACAATAATGAAGATATTTTTTTAAGATAGTGACTAGTTTATCTTTCTGTCGCAGATGATTCCATATCTGTTCATATCATCAAACAAATCAAGGAGAGAAGTGTTTTCTTTTTTGTATTTAAATCCGCCGCAATTATTTTATTAGAAATAAACAAAAATATTCGTGAAACGTAACAGTGTTCAACACAAGTATAACACAGGTGAAATACATTGATACAATCTACTACGGTAGGCGCCAGACATTACATAAATTGCACTTGTAGGTATCCAATTATTTTAATTGTGAGAACCTTGAGCTACGATGAGGAAGTTAAATTGCCGTTCTGTGGAAAATAAAAATTATACGGCTATTCAAACCGCATGGAAGGTGCACAAATGTGTCCGTGCATTTGGAATATATTGATATTTGTATATTCCATTTAAGAAAATAGTGGATTTGATAAAAACTTATTTTGATTATTTTTTTACCTCACCAATGGAAACTTTCAATTTAAATCATTCATGTACGTTTTGGCCAATCAAAACATTATTATAGTGGGAATATTCTACCTAGAAAATTGCCGCGGGAATAATTTGACGTATGTATTTTGTTTTTATTGTCTTACAACGTATATTTTTAATTTGACGTCTGCCATCAATTCGCATGAAAAGTGAGAAATGCATCAAAAGCGGTTGAGTACATTGTATCATTGTGCGAGGAAATGTGTTTATGATCGTTACACAAAAAATAATCTATAGAATACCACACGAGAGTACGATAAAGTAGAAAATAATTCTCCAGATTTCTTTATCAAACTTGTTGTCATTTGGCAACAAGTTTTCGAAAATCTGTCGAATTATTTTCACTTTATTCTCACTCTCTTGTGATATTACAACTGAAACTGCTACAAATAAAACATTTTGAGAGAATGAAATAAAAGGGGTTCAATGTACCGAACTGAAATTGCTACAGAATTCAAATGACTACTCATGGAAATTGACCCCCAACAGATTCGGATTATTATCGCGTAACTGGTAGGTAGAGATCATTTCCCTCCATTTGTCTAACTTCTAAAATACAGCGGTCGGAAAACTACAATCCTTTGAATATACCAAAAATTATACATATTTTCTCCTACATTCTCAGACTGTCAACATTTCATAATATTACAAAAAGGGTTTCGACCATGAGTTTTGCGTATTACATTCTGAATTTATTCGTGAAGCAGTATTTTTAGACGGCCTTCAAAGAAGACATACACATTGTAATTGATGAAAATGAGAGTGTGGGAGACGTCCATTCAGTCAATAGAGTTCATATGTCTGATGATCTATATAAATGTGTGTAGCTCATTCATTACAGCAATCGCACTGAAATGGTGAAAACAATTTCATTCGATTTTTTTGTCCATACCTGAACCAATTATTCCCTATTTTTTTCGTCATGACTATGAATGAATCCCATTCAGCACCCAACTCCTTCGTAGACAACACGCATTATAGTAAAATATTTCAAATTGGAAAATGACTCGCGGGAAAATATTTTCCAATGTTTCTATCTTTCTCTCGCTGCCTCATATTGCTCTCAATATTTCGCATTGATTCATAACAAAAAAGACTAATTTAACAATCGAATTCCCCAATCAGCTGATTTTCAAGTTTGTGAATAACGAATGCTTTATATTTAACATACTTTTCATTACCGGTGTTTAGCTAGCAGCCATTTTCTCATAATTAATTTTATTGCATCAACCAATCAGGAGCGTCGGAAAAATATTTCTTCAGCAATTTAAATTATAATTGGATTTATCAGACAGAGTTGGCACCGCCTTTTATTTTGTGATTTCCCTGACTTTGCCAGGTTTTTCCTGACTAAGTTCATAATATTCCATGATTCCTACAATTGATTTGAGAGACATAGAATATAAAAAAAATATATTATTTTGTGATAAATACTCTTCATACAATTCTACAAGATACAATACGTGAGTCTATTCAGTAATAATTTTCCTCAGCCTCAAAAGTTCTCAAACAATTTCGTTAAATCATATTTTCGGTTACTTTCATCTTTTAATTTTCAGCAACTTTATTTCTGTACAAGCATTCACTTTGCTTTTCTTCAGCATTTCTTCATCTGAAGTTTCTTTTTTTTTGTATTCAGGAAATCTTTATATTTGTTACTAGAAGATTTAGTAGATTCTCTACGATCAATTGTACCTTTAATGAGGACAATCCTTTAACAATTGTATATTTCAAGCTGCATCTCCCTGAAAAATTTTCGGTAACATAAATTAAAAACATTTGGCAATCTTGGTAAAAACGGGGTTTGGCTTTTTTTGATGTATTAGAATTCTTCAGGTATCAAATAGTTAAAAATCCCAGGTCAATTTTTTTTTACGTTTTAATATTTTTTTGTCTGACAGGTTGATGTGATTGCCATTTTTATGAAATTTTCTTGTAAGAGCTCTGATGAGCTTTTCTTAATCCTCGTAAAGGTTGAGAAGATTGATAATATGTTATAAAGGGTTCTAGCATTTCTGGTACCACATGGAAAAAAATACTTGATAGTTTGCATTTCAGAAGACTATTTTGCAATCCAGATTTTACATTCGATAATGAAATATTTGTTGGCAGTTTGATATTATCTGCTTTAATGTATTTGTCCACACTGTCGAAAATTTTCGAATCTCTCAGAGCAATGATTGAACTTTCCACCCATTTTGTTTTGCAATTTTTTTAAGGAAACCTATTTTTACCTGTAATATCAGTGAACTGTCCTCATCTGACTGATGAATCTATAAAAATCCTATGGAAAAATTCATTCACTACTGTCCAATGAAATTTTTGGTGGTCAGTTTGACAGAGCCGTCATCAGGCTGAGTGCAGAACCGCATCCAGCAACTTTTTATTGCAAAATATTTGTTGCTATATTATTTCACCAAATTCCCTGATTCACAGTAGGATATTGCAAATTTCCCTGACCTAAGCCCGAATTCCCTGACATTTCTGAAAATATTATATTCCTTGGCATTTCCAGGTGGGTGGCAACCTTCTCAGAATTAGATTCAGGGAGATTTATTAAGATTAGGATTTATTTTCATTTAGGTTCGTACTTTGCGATTCAGTAGATGAAGAGAAGCGGTTGAAGGTGAAAATAAACATTGAATATGTCTATGATCAAAGAAGAGCTAAACATAAACTCACGAATAAATTTTCGTCAAGAAAATCCTGAAATCATTACACAGCTTCCGAAAAAATAAAATGGTGATAATTTCCGTCAGAAAAGAAAGGTCAATTTGGAGACGCCGCTTGGTGGGCTTTGTGGATTTTTATTTATTTGAAGATTGATTTTCACACTGTATCATCTTTAAAATAAATATTGATACTGAAGGTCAATCAGGACTTCCTGAATGTTCTAAATGTGCTCTATGAATTTCAAATTCGCAGGATTTTCCTAACGGAAATTATGTCAATAGTGATGTTTTTCCTGATTTGATTTTACCCCTCCAACTTTGCAAATTCCATACAGATTGTGTTGAATATGATTGAAGTCAGCTGAATTTTTCTGACGGGACTTTTGTTATTTCTGATATTTTTCGGGGGATGATTTTCCTCCATCAACCAATTTGCAAATGGATGATTCGATGCAGGTGCTGGTTTGGGTAGTCTAACTGTGTTGAATAACTTTCGAATTGTTAGGTTATTCCTGACAGGTTTCATGTCACTTATATTGTTGGGTTGTTTTTTAGCTCTCATCACCTTAACAGAAATTGAGATTGATATAGAAAGTCAATTAGATGGCAATAAATGTTGCAAATTTCAAGTTGTCAAGATTTTTCTAACGGGACTTTTGCGAATTGGAAATTTTTGGGGCGATATTATATGGAAAATTGGCAATATGTTCCAGACAAGGCAATTTATTTTCCATAGTAAATTTTTTCCTTCTTTCCCTTCACAAATGGATGACATCGATACAAATGTTTGTTTCTGTGGACGTCGACATATATAAAGGATTTTAGATTGTAGATTGGATATAATAATAATAATAATAATAATAATTTGTTTATTTCACTAGTTAAAAAGTACATGATAGCGGATAATTCCATCAGTACAGTAACAAGGAAAACGTCATGTGAAGTTGTCTACATACAAACTGTTTCTTATTTATATATACTAATTAATTATTTCAGACACATTTACCTATATATTTTGTAGGATTTGAATCAAAAAGTTAAAAACATGTGAGGATGCTAGTCAGCAGGTAACAAAACACTTCAAATCCATAAAATAATAGCACACACACTTAACAGTTAAAATTAGATTTCACAGTAAAAATTGCAAATTCATGGTCAGGTTGAAATTTAAAAATTTAAAATTCTAGTAATCAGAGAGTGGCACAAAAGGGAGGAGAAAGCACTTAACCTAAAAATTCCTAGAGCGTGTAGCAATTCTTTTCTATGAGAGCAGCTTTCAGTCTGGATTTGAAAATATTGACATTTGCCAAATTTTTTATCGATTCATCAAGCTTATTATACAGTTTTGGTCCTAGGAAAAGATGGCTTTTTTGGTATATGGTAGTTCGGTGTATGTGGGGTATCAATAAATTTTTGGAGCGGGTCTGGTATTGATGCTGAGTTGCAGCAAAGTTCTGCCCGTTCTTGTACATATACATGCAAAGTTCATATATATATATATATATATATATATATATATATATATATATATATATATATACCCGCAACAGATAGTATTCGTAGCTCTTTAAAAGTGCTTCTGCATGATTGCCTCCGTCCGATGTGGGCCATGATTCTGATAGCATATTTTTGTAACATAAAAACCCTCGCTGCAGATGCTCCTGTGCCCCAGGTGAGTATTCCATAGATGGCAGTGTACTGTTCCATAGTACAGATTCAACAATACCTGTTTACTACAGTGGTTTGACATAAACCTCATTGCGTAGCAATTCCTACGGAGTTTATCACAAAGGGTTTCTATATGAGGGGTCCAGGTGAGTTTGTAGTCTAGCGTGAGGCCTAGCATCTTTGTTGTTGAGCAAGATTCGATGTGCAACTCCTCGTTCTCAAAAATGCTGAAGTTCTCATGAACATTATTCAGTGAGAACTTCATTAATGTTGTTTTCGAGATATTTAGTGTCAAATGGTTTTTATTCGCCCATGTTACTACCCGCTCATATATATCCTGAGTTTTTTCTGCCAGAGCTATAGATTTCTTGTCCTTTATGAGGAAATTGGTGTCATCCGCGTATGCAACTACATGTATTCCCGTGAGACTATTCAAGAATTTCATCAGGTCATTGGCATATATGAAGAAAAATAAGGGGCCAAGTATTGAGCCTTGAGGAACGCCCTGCTCAATGGTTACTGACTGACTGACTGTTTTTTGAATGACTACTTTCTGGGTCCTGCCCTGTAGATATGACTTCATCAGTTTCAAGGCAGTACCTCTCACGCCATATCGTTCCATTTTTTGGAGCAGAAGGGTGTGATTTACATTATCGAAAGCTCTGGAAAAGTCTATGAACAATCCACACATGTTTAGTTTGCCATCGAGAGCATTTATGACGTGTTCATGGAAGTCATACAGTGCAGTTTCAGTACTTTTGTTCTGCGAGAAGCCATGCTGGTTTGGAGAAAGCAGTTCATTAGCAGAAAAAAAGGATATCAACTGCTTCTTGATATTCAATTCGAAATTTTTTTAAAAGCTTGGAAGTAAACTTATTCCTCTGTAGTTCTCGTACAGATTAAAATCTCCTTTTTTAAAAATTGGAGTAACAAGTGCAGCTTTTAATTTTTCAGGAAAAATTCCACATTCCAGCGATAGATTCATGATGTATGTCAAGGGTACACATAGTTGAAAAACACATTTTTTCAAAATATTATTTGAGATTTCGTCATGACCACATGCATTGGAATTCTTCAGAGTTCTTGCAAGGTCTAGAACGTCATGCCCAGTTATAGGGTGCAAAAAAATGGAGTTTTGGCAGATTTTTATGTTATTTTCCAAAAAACTCATATCAATAACTTCTTGCTTGACAGCATCAGAAAAAAATTTGTTGAAGTTGTTAGCCATGTCAATTTCAGGGACACTTTCACCACCTTCATTAATTATAATATTATCGGGATTCTTTACTTTTTTCTGAATTTGATTAAGAGTTTGCCACATAGTTTTTGATTTATTTTTAGAGTTGGCTATTCTATAGTCAATACCCTGTTTGTAACTGTCTTTGAGTTTTTCTCTGTACGTTTGCGTTACTTGCCTACTTATGTCTACGTATCTTTCATCAACTCTTGCACAGTCCGAGTAAAGAAATACTAGGCTTTTTAATTCTCGAATTTCTGGTGTTACTATGCTTGGGTTGAAATTCTTTATTTGTTTGCGGAAACGTTTCAGCGGAAACGATACTTCAAAATAATGGTGAACTAAATTATGGAACATGTCGTAAGCTTTGTTTGGACAGGTTTCATTGTAGACATTTTCCCATAATTCATTTTCTAGATAGAGTTTGAAGTTATTGATATTGTTCTCCGAAAAATATCTACCGTAACTTGCTGAGCTTTTTTCCAGTTTTTCATTTTTAATAGTTGGAATTCGAATGATTTGGGTGAAGTGATCAGACAGATAGTAGATGGGGGTCGATATGGCTGTTCAGCATCTCTGAACCTCGACCTATAAGATCTTTTGTACATTACCCTTCATCTACTCGAGGCCCAGGATTCCGAGACTCCTTACGAAGTTTATCAGTTTCCTGGGAGCTAAGTTCCTGATGTCTGAGGGCGTTATCGAAAGCCCTTCGAGAAAGTCTTTTGCAGAACTATGCTTGGCAGTCGCAAAGCAGGTGTTCTGCAGTTTCATCAAAGTACTCGCAGTAACGGCACAGTTCATTGTCTGATCTGTCCTTTCTTTTGAGGTGATACCTCAGAGGACAATGTCCAATGAGCTGTCCCGTTACCAGTTTCAAGTCTTTCTTGTCCACTCGAGAAGCTCTTCAGCTTTCCTTGGCGATGGGCTCAGAAGCCTTTTCGCTTGTCTTTGTCCTGGAATCTCATTCCAGTGGTTTTTAATTTGATCAGTTTCCCAGCGCCGAAACTTCTCTTCAATGTGGGCTTTGGAGAGACCACAGAAGGGTTCTAGACCAGAAAATTCAGTGTTTGCTCCTTCCTTGGCAAGACTCACAGTGGTCCCAAATCCCAAATCGCTGGCCAAAAATCGAAAAATAAAGTTTATATTAAAGGAATTCTAACTGTTGGGCTGGGTAGATGGGTATTTCCCACGTCCCTTCCAGGGTCGGGAAGTGGCAGGTGTTATATATAGCCGTTGAAATACCATTCTGGCCGGAACGCTCAAGCAGGTAGCATCGGTCGTGCGGCACGGTCTAAAAATTACGTTGTGTTTGAAGTGAAATAACTTGTAGTAGAATTGAGCGATTTGAATGTTCCAAAATGGAATCTCTTTCTGGAAGTAAGTATATTTATTATATCATTGGGATTTTTCATATAAACCACACACCGAGCAACAAAAAATGTAAACATCTACTATACATTCTCGTGCCCGCGGCGAAAAAAAGTTATGTTTACATTGAGTAAAAGTTAATAACTCTACATAATTCAGCGACCAATCAAGTGTCACGTTATCCTTTATACTCTTGAGTAATACACCACCTAAAATCAGCTGCTCCAAATTGCCCCTTTGGTTACGGTGAATTTTCTTTCTTCGAGAAATCACATTTAGAAAAAAAATCCGGATGTATGCACGCTCTAACTTTCGCAAATTTTGATATATCAGGCTAATTTTTTTTAAACAAAAAGTCTAGGGGATAAGGAAGGTTGGTATTGAATTTGATTTTTTTTTTTCAAAATTTTGAAATTTTCAAAAATCGTTTTGGTCGCTCTAACTTTCAGAAATATTAAGGTATCGGGCAAATTTTTTTATACAAATAGGCTAGGGGATAAAGACGGTTTTATTATAAGTAGTATTATTTTCTCTATTATGTGTTATTGTCTCACTGTTGAATTGATTTTTTCAGGCTCTCGGAAAAGCAGTGAAGTGGTTGCAGTTGGTTTCACGCGAAAGGAGTTGTTCGATTAATTGGAAAATGAATTGCATTATAATGCGAATGAAGTGTACAAAGTCATGGAGGTCGCATTGTCCGAAAAAGTCCATAGCCCTTACACGTTATCCGCGGATGAAAAACAAAACAATAATGATAGTGATTCGGACAGCAATTGGACTCTATGAGTCTAATAGTCTTTTTGTATTTTTTTTACACACAAGTAATATTCAATGTAATTTTCAATAAACTAGTATTTATATCCAAAGTATATTTGTATTTACATGCTTTCCCAATCTACTATATCCCAAATACATGTACGTATTAATATATACTTTCGTTCTGTCAAAAGAAAATCGTGTTCAGCGACCTTAAAATTTCCGAGTACCAAATTTCGTAGTGATTGATTCAAATTTGGAGGAAATGATCCGCCATTTTTAGACCGTCATCCTGTTTTTGGAAAACTAGACTTCAGATTCGTATTCATCGATCTCAAAAATCTACGAGTACTTAATTTCGTAGCGATTGATTCGAATTTGGAAGAAATGGTCCGCCATTTTCAGGCCGCGATCTTGGTACCAAATTTTGTAGCGAATGATTCAAATTTGGAGGAAATGGTCAGCCATATTTAGGCCGCCATCTTGTTTTGGAAAACTTGACTCCAGATTCGTGTTCATCGATCTCAAAAATCTCCGAGTACAAAATTTCGTAGCGATTGATTCGAATTTGGAAGAAATGGTTCGCCATTTTTAAGGCGCCATCCTGTTTTTGGACAATTTGACTTCAGATTCGTGTTCAGCGACTTCAAAAACCCCCGAGTAACAAATTTCGTAGCGATTAATTCGAATTTGGAAGAAATGGTCCGCCATTTTCAGGTCGCCATCTTGTTTTTGAAAAAATTTACTACAGATTCGTGTTCAGCGACTTCAGAAATTCCCGAGTACCAAATTTCGTAGCGATTGAACAATACCTTCTATATTTGGCAAGCCATTTGGGATTTGGAACCACTGTGAGACTGTCTGCTTCTTCATTGCCTTTGATTCCCTTGTGACCTGGCACCGACATCAGGGTTACCTGATTGTTCGTAGCCAGTTGTCTTAGGGAGAGTTTGAAGTCCCAAGTCAGTCTAGACTCACAAGTATGTGCCTTCAGAACTTTTAATGCTGCTTGACTATCTGATATAATATAGATCTTTGCCCCCATAGAGCCTCTCACAAGGCATTCTGGGGCGCAAATTTGTATAGCATGGATTTCTGCTTGAAAAATGTTGAGAGCCTAGAAGTAGGACCCGTTACTCCCACTCCAGCTCTCTCGTCCATCTTGGAACCATCAGTGTACCATACTGATGCAATATATGGTGGTTGTTTATAACCACTTCATAGTTCACTTCAAAGTCGTGCCAAGCTAGCATGATATCTGATGGCTTGTACCTGGATTCTAGGGGAATGATTTCCAGAATCTTCAGATGTCCAATCAGATTTCCAGTCTTCCATATGCTCATTGAATGTTTCACTCGTTCACTCCATTTTTCATTATCTACTTACCCTAAGAATGCGACATCCATCGAAAATGACGGCCAACCTTGTTTTTGGTTTATATTTTGAAAAACCCAATTATAATTGGAACCGGTGTGAAAATATTTGTGCCGAAGTCACTTATATTTTGGCTGCTAAAATAAAACTGCTTTACTTCACTTGGTTTGCGTTTGTTATCAGATAAAATCTTTCGAAATGATATAATTCAAATGATTTACCGATATAAATCTGAGGTGAAATTCCCATTTATAATTTACATTTTCTCAATAACAAGACAAATATTTTTTGTTTGGCCTTGCTATATCTGCATAGCA
The DNA here is from genome assembly GCA_018342105.1 of Gonioctena quinquepunctata. NCBI lineage: Eukaryota > Metazoa > Arthropoda > Insecta > Coleoptera > Chrysomelidae > Gonioctena > Gonioctena quinquepunctata. The sequence continues at coordinate 101,787 of JAFIRS010002908.1, read as the reverse complement.
TTCGTGAAGGTTTTATGATAAGAAAACCAATGTTTTTGACTTAAAGACGATGAGATCGGTATCGCTACATAGTGCACGATACCGTATCGTGTAAGTGGTTGTATCAGTATCACGGTATCACTATCACCGTCTTAATCACTGTCGTGAAACGGCCAGACCAAGTGCGTGCGAATGATGTTTCACGATTCCGTCTCAGCGTGTGTGGAGACGTTGTTACTTGATACAAATCTAATAAACTTGTATCGCCACTTGTCGACATGTAGCGATAGATAGATAGTTTATTAGATAGATAGATAGTTTATTAACTACGTTATGTAAAAAAAATACATTTTTAGCAAGTCAAAACAATAATGTTTGAGCTATACAAACAGATGAACAACAAACGAACATTTCAGATAGATTACAAGTAAAAAAAAGTGAACAGTTCAAATAAATGATTTACAAAATAGGTATATAACAAACATTTCATTTACACGGACACAACTATTAACAGTGGTGACACAAATGTATATGAAAGATACAAGCAATATGTAAATAATACGATAATTAAGTAAGAAGGCCACAATTAAAGTGATTCAGATTCAAACATGTGAGTTGGTGTGGCCAGATACTCGTTGACACTATAAAAACAATGTGTTGTTAAGAGATTTTTGGTAAACCTCTTAAAACTACATATAGGTAGATCTTTAACAGTGGGTGGCAATATATTATAAATATTAACATTGAGTGTATTGATCGAGGATTTGTGTAGTTTCAGCCTTCGTGGTCTCAAGAGATTAGCACCTCTAGTGTTATGTTCATGAACCTGTGAATTGGTCAGATGTTCGTTTTTGTGGGTATGAATTTCCAATAGAGATTGATAGATAAAGATAGAAGGTATCGTCATTATGTTTAGTTTTTTGAAAAGGGGTCGGCAGGTATCTGTGAAACCTGCATTTGAAATTATTCTAATAGCTCGCTTTTGTAGTAAGAATATTTTCTCAGCACTGGGGCAGTTTCCCCAAAGTGAAGTTCCGTAGCTAGCATGGGAATGAAAAAAAGCATAATATGCTGATAAAAGAGTGTTAAAGCTGACAAAATTCTTCAACTGCCTGAGTAAAAATAGATATTTGGAAAGTTTCGAGCCTAATTCTTCAATGTGATATGACCAATTCAGAGTATCGTCTAGGGTGATGCCTAGTAGTTTGACAGTTTCACCTTTAGCTATGTTATTATTTGTAGAGAATGTGATAGTTTGAGTTTTATCTTTATTTAGTTTCAGAAGGTTAGCATTGAACCATTTCTCAGCCTGATTTACCACAGTTTTCATTGTGGCAAGCAAGTTCTCACAGTTTTGGTTAGTACACAGGAGAGTTGTATCATCGGCATAGATTACGCATTTATCTGGTAATAAGTGAAAGAAGAAGTCATTTATATAGATGATGAACAACAGAGGTCCCAAAACGGAGCCCTGTGGTACTCCAGATTCGATTGGTGAAAGATCCGAGGTTCTATTTTCGCCAAGATCAACGCATTGTTTACGATTGTTCAAATAAGAGCTAAAGAGGGAAAGTGCAACTCCTCTGATTCCGATTCATTCAGTTTCATTAGTAGATTGTGGTGAGAAACACAGTCAAACGCCTTGCTCAGATCACACAATGTGGCTGAGCTATGCTGTTTTTGTTCAAAACCATCAACTATGCTCTTGACCACACGAACAACAGCTTGTATAGTAGAACAAGATTTTCTAAAACCATATTGATCCGTGTTAAGGAGATTGTTAACTTCAAAGTAGAGATATAATCTTTTTTTAAGAATAATTTCAAAAATTTTGCCAAATATAGGGACGATGGAGATAGGTCGATGATTTTCAAGGAGGTTTATATCGCCCTTTTTAAAAACTGGAATGACCTTACTAATTTTAAATTTATCTGGGAAAGTACCCTCTCTTATGCAAGCATTGAAAAGACATGTGAGTGGTTCGATCAAATAAGAACTTGTTTCTTTTATTATTCTACTATTAAGGGTATAGACATCAAAACAATTGGAATTTTTCAACTCACTGATGGCATTGAAGACTTCAGAGGTGGTCACAGGTTCAAAGAAGAAGGATCCTGCTGAAGAAGGTTTGAGGCTAGAATCGAGTGATGATGGGCAAGCAATATCGTTATTAGAAGGAAGTTGTTTAATTATAGTTTCTGCTATAATGGTAAAAAAAGTATTAATTTCATGAGGTGTGATATCATCACAGGTTTTACGAGAGTTATTTTTATTTTTTTCAAAGTTGATGAGTTTCCAGCTATCTCTGACTTTATTATCTGAGTCACTAATAAATTTATCAAAAGCAGACCTTTTCGATTCCAAGATAGCTTTTTGATATTCATTGTTAACATATTTAAAAACTTGTTTATGATTAGGATCGTTAGTCACGTCATTTATTGTTTTTATGGAATGAACTGTGTCTCTAATTTTTTTTAAGTCATCGTTGAACCAGCCAACAAGGGTTCTGTTGGACTCACTGGAGACTTTTTTGAGGGGAAATAATTCATGGACTAGACTTACATATAGATTCAATAGAAAATCTACCATAACTTCAGAAGAGCTATTGTCGTTGAATATGCTCCAATTAACTTTTTGTATCGATGTCTGGAGTTCGAGAATACCTGAGGATGTTATACTTCTTCTGAAGAGAGGGACATTTGTAACTTGCTTGTTATTATTTATATTTATAAATTGCGCATAGTGATCGGAGAGGCAGGGATCAACAACGCCAGACTCATAGCTGTTCCCATCGAAGTTTGTGAGTATATTGTCTATACAGCTCTTTGAACCATTTTCAACTCTGGTAAATTCTTTGATAGTAACATCAAGTCCAAAAGAATTTGTTAGACAAATCAGATTAGTAAGATTCGAAGAAGGTCTCAAAAAGTTTATATTGAAATCTCCAAGTAATATTAGACGCGTATATTTTTGTGAGATGAAGATTGAAAGTTCTTCAAGCTTACCCAAGAAAACAGAGCAATCTTCAATGCATGCTGATCTATAGACTGTTATAATGGCAGTTTGTGAGATAGGGAGTTCGATGCCACATACTTCAATATCACGCTCAATACAAAAATTTTCGACATTGAGAGGTTTATGTTCGATATTACTACGAATAAATATGGCCACACCACCGTGCACATGCTTGGATCTGCAAAAGAATGATACCAGGTTATAGTTAGGTATGTTACATAGTTGAAGACATTGATCGTCCAACCAATGTTCCGTAAAACACAGAACACTAAACTTGTCATATTTGTCCAAGAACAGCGACAGTTTGTCCAATTTGTTGGATAGTTTCCGAATATTTAAGTGAAAAATACTCACTCCGTCGTAGTTTTTAATGTTGTCATTGCTTACATCATACTTCGGCTGATGTGGGTCTTTTTTTCCTAAGAAAAAACTTCTTTACATGGGCTCCCATGGGCCAGATGGATTCGTCCCAGGCTTTGTTCAAGTTATCATAATTGATACAAACTGTAAATGACGAGTACAGCTGAGGAAACATTGAATTAAGTTTATCAACTTTGGCTTCCGGAAAGGTGCCTTTTATATCACCTAGAAGTTCTTCAGTTGTAGTAGATCTCATCGTCTGTGGGGGCCTTTATACTTGCAAGAAATGCTTTTTAACAAGAAGGAGAAAATTCACAAGGTGGAAATTTGTACAGGGTGTTGGCTTCGGATGGAAGGCGTTATTTTTCCAATTATCTCAGAAACTACGATCAACAAAAACTTCACTTGAAGTTTACACGAAAACCATAGTGATGGTACTAGGTAGTTTTGTACAAGATTTATTCATATTTTATTATCCAACAACTTTCATTTCGCGGCCACCTAACATGGAGTAGCCATAATTGAGGGTACTCTTCGGTAGATGCTTGAGATTATAAGATTATTTGAGCGTTAGAGATGACCTTATATACATAGTCTGATACGAATGCATTGTTTCCTTTTATATTTTTCTATTTTTTATTCCATTTCCATTTTGCACTTGCACTTTCGTATGGGAATGAATATTTTATTTGTAGGATCGTAGATGGATTTGAATAAATATGTGTTACTTACTTATACTTGTCATGAGACCCAATATATTCAGCAGTTTGGTTTTCGAGAAGCATTCAGACCTATCAGTCTCACATATTTTGTACAGAATATTCTAGGAACGTTAGTACATGATGGAAGAAGTAACAACAAAGAATCCCTCCCAGAGAAATCAATATATATAGGTGTGAAAGGTCCATTACGCGATAGTGCATAGGTTGGAAAACTACTTCACTTCAAGGAATGGACTCTGGGATTCCCTTTTAGTGTAGAAGGCGTATTTAACAAGACCAGAATTTACGCCACCTGCAATGCCATGCATATTGGTCAATTGGGTAGAAACGACGATAAAGCGTAAGATCATTGCTGTAATTCGAGCGGATATCGGAGTGAGAGTGGTTGTCCAGAAGACAACTGCGCATCACTTGATATCTAGTCATAGAAGGACAGCGGAGTCTACACCCAAGAGTACGCTGATGATGAGCTTGTCTAGGTGACATTAGGCGTCGTCTGCGAATGCAGTTGGCTTGTTGAAAGATAAAAAGGAGGTGTGAAAAATTCGATTTCACGGTCAACCCGACCAAAACAGAGATCATCCTTTTCACAAGAAAAATATGCGTAAATACGTTCAAATCACCAATAATGTTTGGTACAAGAGGTTGAACATCTAGAGGTGATTCTGGACTCGAACTTAATGAAAAATCTATAGCTGCCACGTTGTGTGGTGGGCAGGACATGAAGCCTTACACCCCATGTACCGAGTAGGCCAAATTGGACACTTTTAAAAGGAAAGTCCTGTTTTCAAACTAGATAGATGAAAACTGATGGCTGTGTCTGAGGGTCAATTTTTATGACAAACTTAATGATGAAAACCGCATATATTCCTGCATATTTCAATAGAACTTGAAATTACCATTCCAAAAATGTATCACATTTGATGTTTTGCTAGAGTCACCAAATGCAGAGCTTTAAGGTTATTTCATGTAGACTTTGAAACGCACACTTTGAACAAGTAGGCTTTGGACGACCGGCGATAAAACAGAATGCAAATGTTTACAGGTAGCTGTCAAATTTTGTTTAAAGCAGTAAAGACGCTCCTCAACCCCTGTTTTTTGTTCATTTTTCAAACAAATTTGCAATGAAGTATGAGAATTATGAAAAATGGGATATGATAGTCTGTTTCATACAAACCGCGGAAAATGCAGAGGCAGCAAGCAATTTGTACCACGGGAGGTATCCAGAGAGAAGACAATCTTTTAGAGACATTTTCGCAAGATTGCGACACAACCTAATTGATGGTGGTCAATTTGAAAAGATAAGGCCAAAATTATATGCATCAAATAGGGATACGGAGAAGAACTACCAAGAACTAACGTTAGGCGGATTTTGAAAAAGCACAAATTTAAGCTACAGGACCAGTAGTTCCTGGAAAATTGTAACCAAGTGCTTGATTTTTCGTTAAATTGTATTTGGACAGACAGAGCTTAGGTAAGCAGTGCCGGCATTTTCAACCGCTACAATTCTTTTACTTGGGCACAACAAAATCCTCATTCTATTGTGGAGCAGAGAAGTCAAGCCATTTCTGAAGGCAGTCTCACATCTCAGAGGTATTTAGAAATTGTAAGGCAACAAATTGAACCCCTTGTTGATGAATTGCCGCTAATGGAGCTCAGGAGAATATATTTTTAGTGAGACGGGGCTTCAATTGTTAAAATTGTTTTGGCTGCAAATTTTGGCAATAATTGGATAGCCAACCAAGGACCCAACCGTTAGCCGGCCAGGTCACCGGACCTAACGCCTATGGACTTTTGCCTCTGGGAAAGGTTAAAAGATCTTATTTTCAAATTGCCGACCAACTCTAGACAAGAATTGGAAGCGGCAGTGATGCATAGTTTTGCTTCTCTTACCCCCATTGAACTTATTAATTCGGCAAGAAATGTTCAAAAAAGGTGCCGCCTGAACGTAGGAGAAGCTGGTAGACATTTCGAACACCTCCTCTAAAGAAATATTTTGTTCTTGTTTGTTCTTTATTATTATTATTATTGTTGGAGTTTCATTTATTCTCTTCGAGTAATTTTTTGTTTTTTAGTTTAGTTTTTTTAAACTATGATAAGATAAAAATGAAAATTTTTTTTTGTAAATTAAAATCACGAAGGAAATTCCAATACAGGATCGATCAAATATAATCAAAGAAATAACTAACACATATAGTTCAAAGCTTATGGATAACATGTTGGGCAAAACTTTTTTTAAAAGCTCTCGTTAAGATAAAACAATAATTTTTCAGTTGTTAGGTACATGTCTTTCTGCATTTTCAAAAAATTTAAACCCAATAAAAAAAAATAAGAGTGTATAGAGTAACTTAGTTCTTCTCATAGTTTTACGAAAGCCAATTAGGCAGAACATTCAAGAAACGAATATCTGAACATAGAACAATTTTATCAACGGCAAAACAAATTCAACTTTGAACTATTACATCTGGAAAACAAATGACCTCAAGAGAGTCTGGAAATCGATACACAAAAAAATTGTTGGATTCGACTCATTGAAGATTATACCAATAATTGGATAGAATTTCCGTTCTATTCACGTATCGGATCATCTCTTATATCTCCTACTACCTTCTGTAAATCAAAATTGCAAGTCAGTAAGTATATAGCCACCTGAAGACGCTATTGTATAGCGAAACCTTGACAAATAACAATTATGAAGAATTTATTCATGGATTTTCTATAAAAATAAAAAAACATTTCGCCTGGAACATCCACACTGCAAGCATAATAGGTATTATATTTCATTGACAACAAAAATACGTTTTTTATGCTAGCTTTTCAATTTTATTGCCCCTCCCAGTCTCCTTCTGAATTCCCTTCAATGAAAGCTCTAAACTACCATACAATCTGAAAACACCACCCGAATATTTCATTTTCTCAGTGTAGTATTGGAATGAGTCTTGTCTTCAAGTATTCCACTATTATCCCTTGTATATATTATGACCCCTATATCAATACAACTATCAAGGTTGGATTTTCTCAGGAATACATAACCTATCAGTTTCGTAACTGTTCGACAGCTAAGCCATCCGAACTTTTACGAGTTTATCGAATTTGACCTAGTATTTGACCTACTTTCAAACTTTTCGGAAGGTAGTTGATGAGTAAGTGCATAAACAAGCAATTCGACATACGCATTTTGCCTCAGGGCTGAATAGATTTGAACAAGATACTGGCTGTTACTAAGAAGTTGAGACATCTTTTCATGGAGAACTTTGACACATATATTCGGTATAAAATAAATTTACTGAGATAAAAATTGTGACGTTTTTAATTGCATAGTTGTTGGTATTGAGCTCTGATGACATTCAAATTAAGCAAAGGACATTGATGAATTAACTTCGAATTGATATTTAGTTTCAAGATTCATCGACAACACACTGATGACTAGTTACGCTTTAAGCTTTTTAACATGCTTTTATTAGCTTCACCTGTATGTATGTATGCATGTATGTAACGGAAAATTTTAAATTCATTTTCACCCACTTCCAGAGAAACTGATGACAATACAATGACCTGGTATTCTCAACATTATCAGCAGAAAAAAATATGTGAATCACAAAGATATCGTGAACGCGCAAGTTGGTCTCAGCACATTTACCAATATTAAAAATTTCAATTCCAAATGGACGAATCAATCGAAGAGTTTTTCTCGTAGTCTTTTTTAATCTCTTGTGGCAATATGGACAGAAAACTTAATAATAAAATTATGGTTAAAAAAACACGCTTATATAACAATATGGACTAAAAATAATAAGAATAACGTCATTGGGCAAAAATTGTCCTCTTATGAAAAAAAGACGTGGGCCGCTCTTTACTTACGTTTCATAATGTTATTAAGATAACTGATATCAAGCACCTCACGCTTTTTTACATAAGAGGAATTAACACGGTTTCATTAGTAGCTTCACCTGAATGTATGTATGAATGTATGTATGAATGTATGTATGAATGTATGTATGAATGTATGTATGAATGTATGTATGAATGTAAGTATGAATGTATGTATGAATGTATGTATGAATGTATGTATGAATGTATGTATGAATGTATGTATGAATGTATGTATGAATGTATGTATGTATGTATGTATGTATGTATGTATGTATGTATGTATGTATGTATGAATATGTATGAATGTATGTATGAATGTATGTATGAATATTATAATGTATGAATATATGATATGAATGATTATGATGAATGTATTATGAATGTATGTTAATGAATGTATGAATGATATGAATATGTATGAATGTATGTATGAATGAATGTATGTATAATGTATAGAATGTATGTATGAATGTATGATAGATATGTATGTTTATATGATGATATGTATGTATGAATGTATGTATGAATGAAGTATAGTATGTATGAATGTATGTATATATGTATGATGATATGTATGTATGAATGTATGTATGAATGTATGATATGAATGTATGTATGTATGTATGAATGTATGTATGAATGTATGTATGAATGTATGTATGAATGTATGTATGAATGTATGTATGAATGTATGTATGAATGTATGTATGAATGTATGTAATAGATAATGTATGTATGAATGTATGTATGAATGTATGTATGAATGTATGTATGAATGTATGTATGAATGTATGTATGAATGTATGTATGAATGTATGTATGAATGTATGTATGAATGTATGTATGAATGTATGTATGAATGTATGTATGAATGTATGTTATGAATGTATGTATGAATGTATGTATGAATGTATGTATGAATGTATGTATGTATGTATGTATGAATGTATGTATGAATGTATGTATGAATGTATGTATGAATGTATGTATGAATGTATGTATGAATGTATGTATGAATGTATGTATGAATGTATGTATGAATGTATGTATGAATGTATGTATGAATGTATGTATGAATGTATGTATGAATGTATGTATGAATGTATGTATGAATGTATGTATGAATGTATGTATGAATGTATGTATGAACGGAATTTTTGAATTCAATCTTCACCAGACGTCCTAATTATTTGAAATTTTGCACACGTATTGAGATCCGATGACAATACAATATTTGCATAGCTATGACCCGGTATTCCCACCAATATCTTCAGAAAAAAATTTACAACGATATATTCACCAAAATTTAGTAAGAATTTTCAAACCCATGTGGTCGAATCAATCGGAGAGTTTTTCTCTCGTAATCTTTTGTAGCAATATGGACTAAAAAGAAAAAACAAATTAGGTTGGAAAAATTAAAAAAACACGTTTATATAGCAATATGGACTGAAAAAATAAAAATAATAGAAATGAAGTTATTGGCAAAAAAATCCTCTTAAGTGAAAAAGCAACAGTTAGAATTCTGAAATGTTTGAATATATTTCTACATGATTGACTCCACTCAATATTTGCAATGACTCTGCATTTTGTATTCATTTCGAAAACCACTCTTGATGTATGTATGGTTGCGTACAAAATTAATAAAACATCTTTACCACAGTGCACAGTCCTTTTGGACAGACCGCTTCACAAAAAATACTTCGCCTATCAAGCAGACAAATCAACGATTAATGCTCTTGAAAGCATTGAAAAGCATTAGTTGAAAGCATAGAAAAGGCATACTTGGCCAAAGATATAGAGGGTGCTTTCTATAACACCTCACATGACTATGACTTTGATCGCTAGAGGAAAGGAATATAAACACCTCACTTATCAGATGGATACATGCAGTGCTGAAAAGCAGAATCACTGTAGCTGCTCTCGGAGAGGAAACAGTCCGAACGGGGAACACTTCCTCAATACGTGTATAAATTTGCCCCGCAGTCGAACGCAATCTCTTAATTTTCGGCCGAAATCCAGCAGTCATATGAGAAATCGCTCCAGAGGGCCGTTATTCTCTTCGAAATCCTTGCCAAAATTACGAAATCCTCTCCAAAATCTCGCAGTCGGTTGAGAAATTCGAAATCCTTCACGAAATCATTATGCATTATCAGAGTCAAACGATTGAGAACCGCTAAAATTTCGGGAAAGACTGGGGTGTTTTTTTGTAACTGTCGAAATAAAAACTGGTCAAATCTAGTTTCACGTCGGTGGTTGTAGATGGAGTTATGCTTTTATTCATACCACCATTTATTTGAACAGTCAATAAGTAAGGGAGTAAGCTCGGGAGTGAGTTATTGATGAATTAAAACTCACTCTTTCCTTGGCCAAAGAAATGACTCCATGTGCATTCATAGATATAGAGGGTGCTTTCGATTACACCTCACATGACTATGACTATTATCGCTAGAGGAAAGGAATATAAACACATCTCTTATCAGATATGCTGAAAAGCAGAATCACTGTAGCTGCTCTCGGAGAGGAAACAGTCCGAAGGGGTGACCATTTCCGCAATACGTGTACAAATTTGACCCGCAGTCGACCGCAATCTCTTAATTTTCGTCCGAAATCCAGCAGTCATATGAGAAATCGCTCCAGAAAGCCGCTATCCTCCTCGAAATCGCGAGATAATTGCCAAAATTACGAAATCCTCTCCAAAATCTCGCAGTCGGTTGAGAAATTCGAAATCTTTCACGAAATCATTATGCATTATCAGAGTCAAACGATTGAAAACCGATAAAATTTCGGGAAAGATTGGGGTGTTTTTTGTAACTGTCGAAATAAAAACTGGTCAAATCTAGTTTCACGTCTGTGGTTGTAGATCGAGTTGTGCTATTATTCATACCACCATTTGAACAGTCAATAGGTAAGAGATTAACCTCGGGAGTAAGTTATTGATGAAATAAAACTCACTCTTTCCTTCAAAAAAGGTTTATAAATCCACTACACGTATAATACTTTCATTACTGCATAAGTAGTATGAGGAAACTATTGAATCTCAAAACACGTGTAGTTATGTTGTAAACTCTTTCACAGGAAGCTGTATTAGTATCAGATAAATATAAATTATATTCTAGCCCTTAGAATGCATTTAACATTATAGCGGGTTCATATGAAGGATTTAATTGTGTATTGGGTACAGGGGCGCAACCAGAAATTGGGTCTGGGGGGAGGGGGGCGAAGCCCAGATGGTGGGTTAGGCGGAAGTCAAAGTTTGAGTGTTCAGAGGGCTGGCCATTCTATGTGGAAGACAGGCGGACCATGGTTGAGTACAGCTCGGAGGAATAAAAGTCTATAGCACACTTTGGTATGTGGTTTGTGCAAAAAACAATGGTTGAAAGTTTGTACAGTTGTAGATTTGAGAGGAAAGTTGACTTTGGCTCTCGGATTTGGACTAATTGCTATATAATCCCTAGGCACCGATATTTTAATTAATTATCGAGCTCACCTCTGATTTGTAAAAATGAATTTTTATCGGGTATCGGATATTCAGTTAATCAATACATATTTTTTGTGGTGAACGTATTGAAAGAGCTCAGGAAATGGATATCTCTGGTGATACTTCCTCGGATACTTCCCATCATAAGATCGACCAAATTCTACGGGTTCTCAAACTTGTTTTACCGAAATACCTCAAAGATCTTTTGATCTTTGTAGGCTTCGATAACCATTGTTCGTTGTCATTGTTCAGCTAGGAGGATTTCGGAAAATTGGAGGATTTCGCTAAGACGGACCTGAACAACTTAGTCGACGATAATGAAAGGATATCGTCTCAATATTCAAAATTGTGGAAGGACACAGAAAACTCTTAAGTAGAGTAGTTGAATTATTCCAAGTGTTTGTTGAAGAAAAGAATAAAGTAAAAATAAACCACCGAAGAAAGTTATCACAAGCAGAAAACAATGATGATAAAAATGAAAAACTCAAATTATCAGATTATGTATCAACCTCAGTACCCACTAAAGCTTCTCGTTCAATCATTCAGGATAAAAATAAAGAATAAATAGTCCGACACATGGAAAATATTGTGAAGTCCTATCAAATGAAGGTTTTAGAAGATTTGACAGATGATGACACCAAATTTAAATGTTCAAGATAAATTGAAAAGTTAGTAGTAGAAGTGAAGAAAAATTGCGTTTTAGTTGAATACCCTTTATGCGATTATGTCTCGAAAGCATATTCCTGAACTGAAAAAAAAAAACAAAAATGTATTCTCTTTCAACAGACATTTTAAAACTCACTTCGATTCACGTTTTAATACCTTAAAAATAAAACATCCGCAAAAGATTAAACAAGTAAATCAGTCAGGGCAGCCACGTATTGTGCAATATTTACACATAAATCCCTCGAAATCCTTACGATTTCTGGGAAATCTTTCGAAATCCTCAGAAATCTCTTGAAATCGTAGGGGATTTCCACGAAATCCTCGGAAATCCCAAATTTTTCAAGAAATCATATGGGATTTCGGCAATACGTGTACATTTTCTGATGAGTGGTCAGCGGGGTTCGATCGCCTTTGCTGTGGTCACTGTTCGTAGATTATGTGATAGTGAAACTACATGAAACTGGAATTACGACTCAAGTTTACGCCGATGACCTGGTCGTCACTATCAGGGGCAAACATGACGGGATAATATCCAATCGCATGTAGACTGTCCTGAATTTATTCAGAAGCTGGTGCGCAAAGGAGGGACTAAATGTAAATCCTAGCAAAACAGTGCTGGTTCCATTAGTAAGAGGAGTAAGTACAAACTGAAAGCCCCAACCCTGAATGGAACTCTGCTAACTTTGCCCAAGGAAGTCAAATACCTGGGCGTCATAATCGACCAGAGACTAACATGGAACAATCATATTATTAACATTATTTCCAAGGCTACAGCGGCAATCTGGACGTGCCGCAGAGTTTTTGGCAAGACATGGGGTTTAAGGCAGAAAATTATATACTGGTTATATCAAACGATTATCAAACCCATGGTCACATATGCCTCATTAGTGTGGTGGCCAAAAACCCAACAGCAGTCGGCACAAATCAAGCTGCAGAAAGTGCAGCGGTTAGTCTGTCTGGGAATCACACAAATCTAGCATTTTAGTGGTCGGGCAAGATTCAACATGCGACTCGTTGAAGTATTCTGAGACATCATTCGGTGCGAATTTCATCAACGCTGTTATGGATCTGTCGAATGCCAACATATTTTCACACACGCTTTATTAGCTTCACCTGTATGTAGGTATGAATGTATGTGACGGGATCTTTGAAATTAGTTTTCACCCCCTTCCAGACGTCCGAATCATTTGAAATTTTGCCTACGTATTAAGAACCGACGACAATACAATAATTTGATAACAATGACCTGGTATTCTCACCAAGATCGTCAGAAAAAAGTTGTCTAATTCACAAGAGTTGGTAAATTTACTGATTAAAATGCCCAATTTACATTTCGAAGATTTGATGAATTCACTGTACGGTCTTAGTACTTTCACCAGTTATGTATAAAAGACCTTAAAGGTTGAGGTACGGAGAGGCTGAAGAGCCATATCGACCCCCTTACAATCTACTTTCACCAAAATATAATAAAAACTTATCACGTGGATGAATTGATCGATCCGTACTTGGAAAGTTTAAAAACACTTCATTTGGCCACGTCAACACATTTTCATAAAGGGGTTGGATCAATTCTGTGAGGGTTACTACATTCTGGTCTTTGACAAAAAACGTAGCATCTGCATAAACGAAAACAGTGCACCACAAAGTTGAGTTTGCTTGTGGTCGGAGGTTTGGAAGATCGATATGTTTGAACAGCTTCTCCATAAATTATGCCATTAAGGTAGTTGTCGTGAAATCCACTTCAAATCAGATTGCGTTTATATTAATACCCCTTTTAGTTAACATTATTACCTGTATCATATTATTTTTTTTTTGGATGATTTACCACACCCAAAGCGAGATATAAGGCTTCAAAGTTGCAACGTTTAACACGTAATCCCTATACTGAGCTACCGTGGAGACCACATTTTAAGGTACAACTAAAAACCCTCCATTTAGATCTTTTTAAAAAACTAGTATATTATTATAAGGTAAGTAACAAATTTTATGAAAAAAATTAAACACGCGTAGCCATACAGTTATTTAGTTATTGCTCTTAAAAGTTACTAAATTATTGCGTATGAGATGTGCAAGAGAGGGAAGGCTGAGAATCGTGGCAACGCCTCAAGCGAACTCTCGTACTTCAAATAAACGAGAGCTGTTTTGAATTGAAGTGTGTTTTGGAATGCACATATTCATGAATAATAATTGTGAATAATTGCGTTAATATATACTGATGCATTTTAAACATATTACAATAGGAATAGATATAAAATAAAATGTAGTTTTAGCTAGTAACAGCGAAAAACAGTTCATAAACTTTATTTTATTTATACATTTGTACAACAGATGTACGTATAACATAATTCGAATATTTTTAAGCATAAACAAAAATTATTCAGATTTGTAACAGGCTAATAAAATAAATCTACAAAAAATATTAACAACAATGAATGTAATATTTATTTTTAACTATTATACTAAATAATCACTTGATTGACTAAACATTTATTTTTAAATCATTAATGATTTTAGTTAATGCTTTCCTATTTTTAGTAACTCTATGTTTTCCTTTCTCCAATTTTTCAGTTAGGTGATTAATCACAGCTCCTTCTCCTCCATTTGCTTCAGAAAATCGTATGTTATATTTTTTAAGGCATTTAAATTAGGTAAATTACAAGATATTCGGTCTCAAGCCGCTCTGAAATACATTATTTATATGATTTTATGTATGTTGATAATTCTGACTCTTTAGCAATGAAACGACCTAATTTTTGCAAAATTTGTACATCAAATGGAAATTATCTGATGTTTCGTTTGGTATTGAATCTTTGGCTAATTTTGATATCCACAAATCCTGCTATCATGGTAAAATTAGTATTAATGATTTCTCTTAGTAATCTAGGCACATCGAATCTCGCATTATGCGCAACAAGTAAATTTGGAGTTGTAGATGAATTTAAAAATTCCTTAAATACTGCCAAACAATCTACAAAATTCAATGAATCGACTTGTACATCACTGAAATATAATTGATCAGAAATTGTACTCAACCCCGTAATTTCTGTCGCCACAGGATTGATCTGCTTCGTAGGGCTAACATATATATTAAATTCTCTATTTTCACATTTGGCGGCGATTTGTAAAATGTCATCAGTCATGCACAATCCAGATGTTTCTGAATCAAAATAAACTATGGAATAAGTTATTGATATATTCGATGTTTTTTAATAATAGTGATGATGCTCTTGATTCGTTAATTCCAACGTTTGGTTGATATGTTACACCTTCTGACTTTTCCTTCGATTTTCTTAACATTTCCCTTTTTTTGGTCAATTCAACTATGCGCAACTTTTTTTCTCTTGATGTTAGCACCAATCTTCTCTTTTTTAATCAGAATCATATCTTTAAGCATATGTAGCTGTATGACTACCTGGTTCCAAATTCAATTTTTTTCTTATATTCAATAACGATACCTCGCCAATGTTTTTAGGGCAAACTACACATCTTGAACAACTAAATTCGAGTGATCGTTGGATTGCGACATTGCCAACAGTCCAGTCATGGCTTATTTGCTGTATCACGCATGCTATTTGCGTTTCTTTGTGTACAGTTCTCTTAAAAAATATCCCTCTAATTCAGCGTTTGAACATGTTTCGCGTCGCGCTACAATCGAGCCTAATTTTTGACACTGTAGCACGACAACTACCTTAAAAAGTAACGTGGAGTTGTGACTCAATGAACGGGCTGGGCTGCACATAAAACTGAAATAGAGACACCAAATCTTCACTGATAAAAAAATATTTACGATCAAATAATTCAATTATTCGAATAAAAACTGAAAATATTGACTGTTCACTTTTCTGTTTGTTCTTACTTTTTACTGAATCATCTGAAGACTCCTTTATATTCAGATTGGAGAATGACTGGAAAGTCCACTACCATCTATATTCAAATTTCTTTAAGTTCGCAGTAATTTAACACTGAGAGGGAATTCGTCAGAAACATCCTGTATACCAAGATAACCTTGTAGAGGAAATTTACATTCATATGGCGCCGGTCTTTATCGCTTACGCAATGATAAATTCTTTCATTATTGTTGTTTGTTGTTCGTATAAATTTTGAATTGACCCAGCCGATTCCTGACTTCATTATAATCAACGGAGAGGAAATGATGTTCAGTTTTAGTTTTTGTCGAACATAAGGGCAGTTATTTACTCACTGAGCTCCACCGGACACATCTGAAAGTATTTAATTCTCGAGTAATTTGAGGATATTTCCATTGCAGTAAGTATACAGGGCTTTTCACGATGAGCGTTAATTAGACGTTTCTGGCAAACCAGACAACGGATCAACCCAAAAATTTCACAGTACAGTGGACCCCCGGTAATCCGGCAAACATTATGCAGGGCAGTGTCGGACTATCGAATTTGTCGGATTATAGAGCACTGCCTAAGACCCCTATAGTCCGGATTTTTTTACGAAAGAGTACCTTGTAATCCGACAAATTACATATCTAATGACAAGAATCTATATGTATATTATACGTACATATGTATGTATGTACTTTGAAGTACAAATCAGACTTAATTTATGTAAGTCGAATTTAGTAAATTAAATAACAATTGAGAGCTTACGTTTTATTATAAAATTAAGCATAAATGCACATACATATCTAATGACAAGAATCTATATATTATACGTACATATGTATGTACTTTGAAGTACAAATCAGACTTAATTTATGTAAGTCGAATTTAGTAAATTAAATAACAATTGAGAGCTTACGTTTTATTATAAAATTAAGCATAAATGCACATACATATCTACCAAAATAATCAAGAATTATTAATCAAAATCATGTAGTGAAATATTCATCAATTTTTTTTTGTTTAAGGTTGTTATAACGCGAGATCAGAGCTTTGTCCCTCAGTCTTCTCAAAAGTAAAAGTTCGTTGTAGGATGTACCATTCTCTTCAGCCCATTGTAAACCTAGCTCAAAAGCGTTAACTGCGTCTTGATCTGTGACTTGTGGAGCAGTTGCAATCACGTCGTCGTTATCTTCCTGATCGTTTGTTGTATTATTAGAAACCTCTTTTATAATATCTTCGTCAGACATTTCAAGACAAACATTTTCTTCTTTATCCATTCCACGGCACCAGACTTCCAAATCTTCCGGACTTATCTGTGTTTCAGTAGCGACTTGTTCTATAACTTCCGAAGTTACACTGATTTGTGGATCGTTGCTAGGAGTGGTGATTATATCTGGCCATAACTTTTTCCAAGACGATATAATAGTTGATGACGGTAACGCACTCCACGACTGACTAAGAGCAAAAACCAAGTCTTTCATATTAAATTCTTTTAAAGTTTTTTCTATTGGTTGGTCTTTTGATACGGCTCTCAAAAGTAGTTTTTTTTTATAGTCTTGCTTAACAAACTGAATGATGTTCTGGTCCATTGGTTGAATCAGTGCAGTGCAATTTGGCGGAAGAAACATCGCAGTGATGCATTTATCCTCAGTTGTCAGTTCTTTTTCAGACGGATGACCGGGAGCGTTATCAAGAAGCAACAACGCTTTTTGAGGAAAATTATGATCTTTAACCATTTTCTAACTTCAGGTACGAAGCATTCATCAAACCACTTTTGAAAAGGTCTTTTGTCATCCATGCACTTTTTGTCCGTAATAGTGTACAGGTAAATCAATGTTTTGAATGCCCTTGGTTTATTAGATTTCCCAATGACCACCATCTTAAGCGCGTGTGTACCTGCAGCATTAGCACATGGTAGTATGGTTACACGCTCTTTACTCACTTTTCGTCCAGGTACGTCTTTTTCGTTACAAGAAACGAAAGTTTTGTTAGGCATCACACGCCAAAAAAGCCCTGATTCGTCTGCATTGTACACCTGTGACGGGTCAAGATTTAAATCGTTCACCTTTTGCAAAAATCTTAATTTAAAGGGCTCTATGCAGGTGGCATCGTTAGAAAGTTTCTCTCCTGTAATAGTCATTAAACGTATGCCATGACGACTTTTAAAACGTTCTAGCCATCCTTTGCTGGCCACAAAATCATCTTTTTTTGTTATTTCCTTATAAAAAAACTTAGCTTTCATCGCCAACATGGGTCCCGAAATTGGTGCATGCCTGTTTCTTTCCTGAAGAAACCACATGTACAAAGCTTCTTCCACTTCTGGATGTTCAGCTTTCTTGAGTGTCTGTCTCTTGCCTGGCCCGCAGTCAGTAGTTGACACGAACTTCTTAATCTTCTCGTGTTTTTTTTTAACGTCATAAATTGTAGATCGGCCTACGCCGTATTCACTTGCTAAACTACTGAAAGTTTCATTGCGATTTAAGCGATCTAAAATATCACATTTTTCTTTAATTGTCAACGTTTTGTGCTTTCGCTTCTGGGTTTGTGACGACATTACTAGGTACTACACCTAATACACAATGAATAAATAGTAAACAATGAACGCACGCTAGGCCGTACCGCTATCACTAGTAGTCAAATTCAAACTAAGTATGTATGTAAAACAATGCATACGCGTCGAGCACAATAGCGGTGGCGCGGCGTACGAGTTGTGACTAAGTCATGTCGGATTACAGGGGGCGCCGGATTAGACAGGGGCCGGATTATCGGGGGTCCACTGTATGCATAAATTAATATGAACTACACGCCTAAAATTTAAGACGATGCGGCGTTGCCGCTTCTACTATAAAGTAGCGGCTACTTTGATTTTTCAAATGGAACACCCTGTATATAATATCATATTATGATTACTTATCACTTTGTCAATAACTACATGTACTATTTCCCTATACCTATCTGTTACCGTTTAGAAGATATAAATTAATTTCGATTTTTTTTTACCACCAAACATGTACTTTTATAAACGCTGATAATCTTGAGCTCTCTGGTACTAAGACGATCAAATTCGAAATGGAGTGGAGTGATACCATGAGGATCTTCACTTCGAGTCATATTTTTATTCGCCTCATACAGGGTCTTTAAAAAATGCAGATACTTTGTTCACATGAAAAAATGAGTGGAAGTCATTTTTTCAAATGGAACACCCTGTATATTTCCACATTTTTGAGCTCTACATCCAATTTTAGATTGACTTTGTTTAGATAATCCTAATTCGATTTCGAACCGTTTTCGAGATAAACTGTTTCAAACAAAAACTGACGTGGTTTCCTTGTATTCATCACTTATTTTTGAAATTTAACAGATTCCGTTCGATGTTCCTTTATCAGTCACATATAATACAATGGATAAATCATTATTAAAATACTCCTCGACCATCAAATGAAACTTCTCTTCAAACAATAGTTTTATTAACGCTGACACACGAACTGAAAATAATTTCATGAATTAGTAAGTTAATTCAATTGTCAGTGTTTTTCAGAATATGTTCGAACACATCCCCACCTCTACTTAAACAAACATGTAATCTCTTCAGAAGATTTTCATGTGTAGCGCTTCTGATTGAGTCTGGAGTTAAACTATTGAAAGCAGTTCCAACTCTCGATTTCATATCTTCCATTGTTGTTACTGGGTTGGAGTAAACCATATTTTTAATGAAACCCCATTCAAAATAATCTAATGGATTGCCATCTGGTGTTCTAGGAGGCCAACGAGAAGGACCATTATTACCAATCCATCTGTCTTCGAAGATTTCAGTTAAAGCTTCGCTTACTAAACGAGAATTATGGGGTGGAGCACCATCCATTTGGCACCATACACGTTCTCTTCCTGGCCTATTATTTAAAATCATTTGAATTATATTTCTCAGTAAATCTTCATATTTTGTTACATTCAAATTATCATCATAAAACTCGATATAAAAAATTGACCCATTCTTTATGGCACAAAATACATTAAATTGCCATATTTCTTGAAAACCCCATTGGCGAACGACATGGGGATTTTCTGGCGCCCAATAATGACTGTTGTGTCTATTGAAAACTCCATTTTTTGTAAACTTGGCTTCATCTGTCTATATGATATTGTCAAGGAAATGTTCATCCTCTTGAGACTTGACAAGTAACCATTCAAAGAATTACACTCTACGAGGCAAATCAGTCTGTTTCAGATGTTGGACACAGTAGAATTTATGGGGATGCCATTTGTGCTTATTAAGAATGCGATAAATTGTCACGTAGGGTATAGGTACATATCTCCCTTTCAGCCTCGTGTAGAGAAGCATTTGGAAATGCATGAAAAAATCCCAAAACTGTTATGCCACTGTCATCATCATCCACTTCAGACTTTCTACGAATGATTTTTGTACGAAAGGTTCCATTCAACCTACAGTTTTTTAGTAGTCGATTTATCACATATTATTCGGCTTCGGAAGTTGTGGATATCTTTCATGAAATACTCGGCATGTTCTACTTGCAATTCTATTGCACTCGCCATAAATTATTAATAAATTCAAGAAATCGTCATTACTGTAACGTAATCTTGACATTTTTCTATTATAATTGGTATCACAATCAGTCAAAACCACCAAACGAAAGTTTGACGTTTCAAAATTGAATCACTCATTTTTCCAAAGCACACTATTAAAAAATATTAATTTGCAAAGTTGTACGGTAGAGACACTCAATACCTCAATGCATACAAATTGTAACTTTTTCTAAGGTACATATCAATTTCGAATTGACTGATTTGAGACTGTTGAAAAACTAAACCGAAAAGAAATATTACGTAGTATGAAATAGATGTTAAATTTCAAAAATAAGTGATGAATACAAGGAAACCACGTCATTTTCTGTTTGAAACAGTTTATCTCGAAAACAGTTCGAAATCGAAATAGGATTATCTGAACAAAGTCAATCTAAAATTGGATGTAGAGCTCAAAAATGTGGATATATACAGGGTGTTCCATTTGAAAAAATTGACTTCCACTAATTTTTTCATATGGACAAAGTATCTGCATTTTTTAAAGACCCTGTACGAAGCAAATAAAAATATGACTCGAAGTGGTATCACTCCACTCCATTTCGAATTTGATCATCTTAGTACCAGAGAGTTCAAGATTATCAGCGTTTATAAAAGTACATGTTTGGTAAAAAAAAATCGAAATTAATTTTTATATCTTCTAAACGGTAACAGATAGGTATAGGGAAATAGTACATGAAGTTGTTGACAAAGTGATAAGAAATCATAATATGATATTATATACAGGGTGTTCTATTTGAAAAATAAAGTAGCCGCTACTTTATAGTAGAAGCGGCAACGCCGCATCGTCTAGGCGTGTAGATCATATTAATTTATGCATACTGTGAAATTTTCAGGTTGATCCGTTGACTGGTTTGCCAGAAACGTCTAATTAACTCTCATCGTGAAAAGCCCTGTATAGAGTTGACGATGCTACCTTGTTCCAATTTCTTCGAAACTCTATGACATCGCAGTTTTATATAGCCTAGCCACAAATAGAACTCGTTTTTCGGAAAAATAGGATAATGGCGATACGTCGTATCTGTTAGGCGAGAAAGTGCATCGATATGATTCCGTTCATTCACTGGTCGATTTTTTTTTTTTTAAGTATACAATATATGAATTTAAGACACCAAAAAACGAACTGAAATGAAAATTTCCAAGTCATGGTTATAGAATAATATCGAAGTAAAAAATTAAATAAAAACACTTGTTACCTGACGACGCTATGAGCCCATAAAATCACTCGGATAGTTATCGTATTTGTTATTTTTATGTGATATTGGCGGCAGTAAGATGGATATAATGGTTTTATTGAATTATTTTCTACATAAATAAATATCCATTCCACGATATTATTTGGGAGTATTGTTCTCTAATTCATTGGAATATGTTGAATATTTGGGAAATAATAACTTTTTAACAAAAAATTAAACCGACGTAAAACTGAAAAGCAAAAAATAAAATAAACCTTCTTAGTCTCAATAACTAAGCTCCTGAACTAATGTAAGTAACTAATTTTGAGTCGGCGCCAAACAATCAAGCAAATGAGTTAGTTAAAGCGTAAAATGATGTCATCGAGATTCGCGGTGACATTTTGATAATTTTTTTGGAATGATTTAATGATCTTCGTTGATTGTTTGTTTGGCGCCGACTCAAAGTTAGTTACTTACATTAGTTCGGGAGCTTAGTTATTGAGACTAAGAAGGTTTATTTTATTTTTTGCTTTTCAGTTTTTCGTCGGTTAAATTTTTTGTTAAAAAGTTATTATTTTTCAAATTTTGTGGCTGAAATCTACGAATTACTACCTAGTCAATTTGTATTTCTTCCAAAATACTTACTCACCTTACTTCAACTATTAACAGTTAAATAATATGATTATCAACTTTAATTATTTTCGATAGTTCTAGTTAGTTTATTTAATGACTTTGTATATAATTCCATCCTTTCATAGACGGATTGTGACGGATTTAGGAGAAAAAAAATAATGACAATAGCAATCTGTCAATGTCAACTACATATGTGTGCCAATGTTCACAAGTGAAAAATCAGTCATACCCTAATTTTCTACCCATAGGGGTGAATTATTTCATCCCAATTCGAATATGATCAACTATGAGGTATATACTATCTAATAAAAAAGAATCATCCAAATCGGACAACCCAGTACCAAGTTATGGCTGATAGAATCGGTTAACGGGCCAGAATTCAGAGGGTGAGTGATCAATATCCTGCATTTTGCTACCCTTAGGGGTGGATTTCATCTTTAAAATTCAAATGGGACCAACTTCGAAGAACACCCCATCCACTGAAAAAGAATTATTGAAATTGGACGTCTCAGTAAAAAGTTATGCGTGGTCATACAAAAAAAAATGCGCGTCGACAAGAGAACCTCCTCCTTTTTGGTTTCTTCGGTTGAAAATTACCCATGGTATCTTTATTTTCGAGAGTAAATGGAATGCTTATTCCCAAGGGACTTGAAAAGAAAACCACCATTAGACAACACCCCCAATATGCCACGCCAATACAAAAACCACTTTTTTAAAAACGTAAAAAAATTAAGAAGGTAAGTTTCCTTTTATTGGATTCTGCATATCAGAAAACTCTACACTGTTGTTTAAATTCAATTTTGATTTTTTTCAACATTTCTACCCTCAAAACTCACCCTCCGACGGGGCTACAAACGATTTCACATCAACTGGATTTGATACTGCAAACGAAAAAACTGAACAGTGCCGTTTGAATGTAAATTAATTGTTTTCAACATTTCCACCCCGATTACGCTCCCGCCCCTGGGGTGATAAAGCATTCTGAAAATCACTTCTTACATTTATCAACCTACAGAATTTGATCATCCAATGGAATGAGCCCTACGTTGTCATTTCAACGAGAACCGGAGCCGAGTGACATTTTTCTCAGTGTATTTTGTGGTTGTGGGGGACTTCAAACCCGTACAACTATTGATTTTTATCTTGTTACTTTATATATATAAAAGTTGATATTGAGAAGATCTCGGAAATTAAATATATATCAAGAATTGCCCAAACCTCTTTTGAGGCAAAAACGGGGAAACCAAATCAGCATATGACCGAAACTCGATACTCTCACTCACTCCTACCCATCAACACCCACTTCAAAAGTTAAAATGGCTACCCTCCATGTCTGATACACCATTGGAAAGCTCTTCAAGAATGCTTTTCGGGGGCACCCAATTTTGGGGTTGTGGGGCTGTCATTCAGTAGGTTCATGACATCTTAATCAACTGCAACAGGACGAAACTGTCTTTTTTCATTTCATTATGTGATGATAATTTCACAAACCTCTGTGACGTGAACACGCACTGAAATTAATTGTAACAATTTACGAAATTAGTTAACACACGATACAATCCACACCGAATTCGCGATCACAATGTAGGTTATTTACCTTCCGACCAAAAAATTACTGCGTTACGTCGTTGGAGGTTTTGATTCAAAAAGTTCAATAAATCCCCCCCGGATTGCTCTGAAATTTAGCAGCTCTTTTCCGACGTGGATATACTTATATACATTGTCAAATTGTCTATTCAGATATACATATAAGTAAGTCGAAAATTATCAAATATTTGATACTTTATATCAATTGAGTCAATACTAAAAATACGTTCACATGGAGTATAGATCCTCGAGATATATGTGAATCACCCTCCCACTTCCTTGGTGGGAACAGTCAAATCGATCGCAGCGCATGCTGTGGCAGAAATGTTAAACATATCGGGACTGTCTCTGACTATCAAATTTGTTTTGATAATTCCACGTTGAATTCGTTGTGTTGTGAACTGTACAAATAATGGAAAACATAATTTGTGTAAATTTTATTCTTTATCAAAATCGGCCTGGTAATTGGAGCAAAGAAAGAAATTGATAGCTGCTGTCAAAAGGGAAAAGTAAGTGTGACAACCCCATTCAACGATTTCATTGAATCTTTTCCCCCAAAAATTTTATTTCCGATAGCCCCTGTAAAGAGTGACGTAATATAGGGTATTACGTTTTCACCGAATGAATTTCATTTTCGCGATATTATGAGTTTACACGTTTGTACAAACGTCTTATGGCAAGGAGGAGCATAGCAGTCTCACCAAATCAACAAATAACTGGAATATTAATTGAAATGAATCCAGCTCAACTCAACAACAATAACATTCAAAGATGTTTTGTGGGATGTTAATTTCACTGAGGTTTGCCTAATAGGCTTGTATAAATAACTTTGGTTGTTAATTCTCAGTTCTTCAACATTTCTCAAATGCTGCTGAAGCTAATTTATTACCTTTCATCATCACAGTTTGGGGTTGGAAAGATATGTTTTATGCTTTCAAATCCTTCCTATTCTCATTATAAAATCGATTCTTTCAACTTATTATAAATTGCCCTCAGATATGGACAATGTTTCATATTTCTTCAAGTTTTTCACTTGATTTTGATAGAAATTATCAAAACATGGCTTGTCATATAACTGTCAAATAATTCCTGATTCCCGAAATGTTGTGTTCGCTAGGCGGCGCCACTGTAGTGCACATAGCCAATAAGCAAGTGTTGAGTATTTCCATAAATTAGCAGGAAAACTTTACAAAGACTGAGAATACCAACATGGTTTTTTCTAGAATTCTATTCAGATATTCTGAGGAAAAATGCTATCAATAATGAATTATATGGAGAATTTGTATGTGAATACAATTTCCATCTAGTCAACAAATCGAGTTTCAAATCAGATCAAAAAAAAGATACTTTTGCAATACCTGGCAACTGGAAGAAATATATGTTTATTAGATTAATTCATATTAATAATAACAGGAATCTCACATATGATTACTCGATTTTCATTAGTAGACCTTTAATAGGTTTTTTGCTAGGTTCCTGCAAGAAGTATGCGAACAATGAAAATTTCGCCCCTATATGGGTATGTGAAATTATTTGCGGGATTAGAACGAGTGTTCTTTGCTAGAACCATTTATGATCAAATAAATTGGCTGTGAGATTCCAGCGTGAAATAATGGCGTCCGTATTTTTAACAGTGGTGTGTACTCTTCGCACACCTTCTTGGTATGGCTTGTTGACCATTTTTTTTCCTTTGAACTCCGTTAGCTAGTTTTTCCGAAGACAACTACAGTGATTTATCCATAAATATAAAGATACTATAGCCTGCCACCATAACAAACCGATAACCTTCCAACCTTACCTAACACAAAAAAACTTAATCAAACAATTAAATAATTTCATTTACTTGACCTGATACTAATCTGTTTCAAGCATCTTAGATTTCTATAAAACGCCATTGATAAAAAAACTTCTTCCTTTAAGACATTTTCTGTGTATCCAAGGAGATTTGGTATTCTCCTGCCTGCTTTCTATTAGATTCATGAGAATATTATTTATTCTGTCCTTTTACGTCGTATTCAGGGTATAACTAGTTGAGAAGAAAACATTGGCGTAGCTTTATGGTGAATATTGGTCGCTTGGCTACTACATAATCAAATGTAGTGTGTTCCTTCCACCGTCGAGATGAACTGTTGGGAATGTGGATAGAGGAGCTGGTAGATTTCACCTTGCCAATCAGCCAACTACCACTGATGAAACAATAATTGAATCGAAACAGATGCCGAGTACCAGTTTCTTTTATTCGTGATTATGTTGGGCAATTGTTTCAATCTGGAAAAATTGAAAGGATATACCGTGAGGATAATGGAATATTTCAACAACAACGAAAAAATATTTCCTTCAACAAAAGACTAGAGTTTCACTTTAAGGTAGTTGTCGTGAAATCCACTTCCAATCAGAATTCGTTTATATTCATACCACTTTCAGTTAACATTATTACCTGTATCATATTACATTTTTGGAATCATTTACCACACCGAAAGCGAGATATAAGGCTTCAAAGTTGCAACGTTTAACACGTAATCCCTATAGTAAGCTACCGCGGACACCACATTTTAAGGCATAACTAAAAACCCTCCATTCAGATCTTTTTGAAAAACTAGTATATTATTAAAAGGTACGTAACGAATTTTATAAAAAAAATGTAAGACACGTAGCCATACAGTTACTTATTTATTGTTATAAGAAGTTTCTAAATTATTGCGTATGAGAAGTGCAAGAGGGTGAAGCGAGGGTCTTGCTGTTTTGAATTGAACTGTGTTTTGGAACGCACATATTTATGAATAATAATTGTGAATAATTGCGTTAATTTATACTGATGCATTTTAAACATATTACAATGGGAATAGAGATATAATAAAATGTAGTTTTAACGAGTAACGGCAAAAAACAGTGCATAAACATTATTGCATTCATACATTTGTACAACACATGTACGTATAACATAATTCGAATATTTTTAAACATAAACAAAAATTATTCAGATTTCTAACAGCCTAATAAAATATAACGTATAAATCTACAAAAAATATAAATAACAATGAATGTAATATTATTTATTCTTAACTTTTATACTAAGTAATCACTTGATTGACTAAACATTTATTTTCAATTCATTAGTGATTTTAGTTAATGCTTTCCTATTTTTAGTAACTCTAGGTTTTCCATTCTCCAATTTTTCAGTCATGTGATTAATCACAGCTTCTTCTCCTTCATCGTGATACATTTGTTTCAGAAAATCGTATGTTATATTTTGTTGCGTAATTTTGTTCAATAAATCCCGTGATATAACATTTTTTAAGGCACTTAAATTGGGTAAATTACGAGATATTATTTCGTTCTCAAATCGCTCTGAAATACATTCTTTATATAATTTAATATATGTTGATAAGTCTGACTCTTTACCAATGAAACGAACTAATTTTTGTAAAATTTGTATATCATACATCGCTTCGTGGAAATTATCTGATGTTTCGTTTGGTATTAAATCTTTGGCTAATTTTGATAGCTGGAACATTCCTGTCCCTTTTCGATCTGGGAACGTTTTTTTAAAAATAACTAAGCTATCCACAAATCCTGCTATCATGTTTAAATATTGTATTAAATTATTATTAATGATTGCTCTTAGTAATCTAGGTACATCGAATCTCGCATTATGCGCAACGAGTAAATTTGGAGTTGTAGATAAATTTAAAAATTCATTAGATTCTACCAAACAATCTACTGAATTTTGTGAATCGACTTGTACATCATTCAAATATAATTGAGTAGAAATTGTACTCAATCCCGTAATTGATCTGCTTCGTAGGGCTAACATATATATTAAATTATCTATTTTCACATTTGGCGGCGATTTGTGAAATGTCATCAGTCATGTATAATCCAGATATTTTTAAATCAAAATAAACTATGGAATAATCTATTGATATTGATTCGATGTTTTTTAAAAATATTGATGATGCTCTTGATTCGTTAATTCCAACGTTTGGTTGATATGTTACACCTTCTGACATTTCCTTCGATTTTCTTAACATTTCCCTTTTTTTGGTCAATTCAACTCTGCGCAACATTTTTCTCTTGATGATAGCATCAGTCTTCTTTTTTTCTTATCAGAATCGTATCTTTGACCATATGTAGCTGTATGACTATCTGGTTCCAAATTAAATTTTTTTCTTATATTCAATAACGATACCTCGCCAATGTTTTGAGAGCACACTGCACTGGTTACTATGTAATCTACAGACGCACTTCTACTGTAGCATTTAGATTTTGGTGCTCTATGAGCTACAATATTATTTACGCTTTCATTTGCCTGACTAGAAGCTGCAGAACAAAACTTATGGGCATTTCCAGCGTAGTTTTTCAATATATTTTGTAATTTGTTGAATAAATCGTTATCACCATGTACTACAATTTTCATGTTGACCAAGTAGATGGCTGGGAATGGTACATAATACTTTAGCAAGTTCATTGCTATTTTTTTGGTTTTTTTATGTTTCTTTTTTTCAACTTTCGCTTTAGCAAACCTACCCGTTTTTGCGCGAAATCGATCCATAGC
This sequence comes from Gonioctena quinquepunctata, assembly GCA_018342105.1. Taxonomy (NCBI): domain Eukaryota; kingdom Metazoa; phylum Arthropoda; class Insecta; order Coleoptera; family Chrysomelidae; genus Gonioctena; species Gonioctena quinquepunctata. The sequence goes on along the minus strand of JAFIRS010002908.1, from coordinate 73,297 downwards.
TTTGACTGCTTGTTCATAAGAGTATCTTGAACAACTGAATGCGAGCGATCGTTGGATTGCGACGTTGCCAACAGTCCAGTCATGGCTTATTTGCTGTAACACGCATGCTAGTTGCGTTTCTCAGCGTACAGTTCCCTCAAAAAAGATTCCTCTAATTCAGCGCTGAACATGTATTGCATCGCGCTACAATCAAGACTAATTTTTGACAGTGTTTGTAGCCCGACAACTACCGTAATCAAATTCTTCAAAATGAGTGTGTGTGTATTTTTTAAATCCTTCACTAAACCCCGAACAATGTTTTTTTTTTCAAATTAACTGTAAATCATTGCAACAAATAGATGATATAATTTCATCCGTCGACTTTTAATATTTAAAATTGTGAATTTTCATCGAATTATGATAATTTATAAATGCAAATTCGATTATTTGCTAGAACACTTGCGAATTTCCATATAACCAAAATAATCAGATTGGTGAGATTTATCGTTTGTCATTTGAACGATAAATGTGCAAATTTTTGGTGTTATCGCTTCGGGAATAGCGCAGGAAGGCTTTGCAGCATGTGATATATGGAGCTATTCACATATTCATTCGGCGCTTATTTGAATTTTATATCGAAGGTCAAGTAGGAAGATTCACTCACTGCAGGTTATTTCTAAAATATTTTATAAATATTCGATACACAAGTTTTTTCCATGGAAATTCACTGCTCGGGTGATTAAAAAGAGTTATAGTACTCGGGAACAGGCCTAAAGAAATTTGTGATTATGCCACCGTTGAGACTTTCCATACCTACGTGTTCTTGTTACATAAGAAAATTCATGGTAGCGGGGCGATTTTTGGGATCACTTTCACGAAACCCTAAACGTAAAAGCGTCCGATAACGGAATTTCCCAATTTTGTTTTGGACAAGGTTAGTACTGGTTTGTAAATATTTTTATTAAACGATGCTGAAAAAAACAGCTGAGGGGCTAAATTGTATGACGTTATAACTTTTCCATGTAGGGGTGTCCGACGCGTCAAATGATGCGATGTTTATCGTTTTTTTTTATAACAAAAACTGTGCGATTGAAAGAAAAGACTATATTTAGGTCGTTGATATTTTTCTCGCATCAAATTAATGAGTTTGAAGGGGTCCCAAAAAAAAATCCCCGCTATCGAGAATTTTCTCATAAAAGAAGTTGTCCCACTGGACATAAAGATGGCGTATACAAAGTCTCAACGGTGAGGTAATCACCAATTTCGTGAATCCTGTGCCCGAGGATTATTTATAGGTCGAGCATCAGCACCATTGTAAGTGCCTTTTCATCTTTCAAGCACTCTCGAAATACCTCACAGTTGCAGTGAGGCTGTATATTCCTATTATATCGGAAACACAGTAAATTAAGAAGTAATGGCATCAACATTACCATGGCAACTCAGTTGATTTTTCGAAATAGGAATAAATAGGCTAGCAACCATATTTGCTATCAATTTCTGTTATCACAGATAATTTAGTGATTTTGAGATGGATATTAGTGACGAAGAAAGTACTCCACCGGAAATCAGTGAAGCTGCTAAGGATGCAAAATTGAAAATCCAAATCTCGTGAGCCCTTTCCATGATGTCGTTGAAAACAGCTTCAAATGTATATGATGATTGAATTTATAGCTTTTTCAGAACGCAAATCTGATGGTTATAATAATAAATCCAAGGTTCTGGGCCGAGAAAAAATTGCATTGTTTTTGGGGAAGCTCCAGACTATTTGTATCTTCTGACGGAAGTAAGTTCTAAATTCAGGTTTTTTTAATCTTAGGCAGTATATTACTCTGAGAAAGTGTTGTAGGTAGCACTGATTTTTTATATGGACTTGGAGCATGGGGAAGGGGTTCAACGTGCAGCGCCGCAGTGGTGGAATCGGGCGAACTCGTCCGTATAGTGTCACGTCAAACACGTTTGTGTTGTAATTGAAAATTCGATTCAAAGAGAGACCCAGTGACGAAAGTGCGCGTATAATAAATGAACGATAATGAACGATTTGGCCGCAAATAATCTCAAATCAAATGTTTGGACGTCCCTCGGTAAGCGTTATGTATGAAAATACTGCGTAAATGTGTTTAAAGTCGCCACGAGCATTCGCTCTGCAAGTGCAGGAAGTTCTTGTTACATCTTTGTTACAATCAATTTAGCAAAGGAAAAAAGGTCAATTGACAATTTTTTTAAGTTTTTCTATAAATATATCTGATAAATTTTCGCAATATAAAAAAATATTTTTGTTATACTAATAGTTATAGTAATCTGAAAAAGCATAAATGATACAAATAAAAAAATTGTATTCATGTAATTTAATTTTTTTTTTAAAATTAGTAAATAACAATATGAAAATAAAATGTGAAAAGGTATGTATTAGAAAAGAAAACAATATTTTCAGTATATTTATTTATATTTCTTTCATATTTATTAATATTTCTTCAATAGTTTTTTTATTCGTGTAATGTACTGCAACATTGGACATTGTAAGTTTTTTAACCGATGAAACCAAAAAGGAGGAGGTTCTCTAGTCGACGCGTATATTTTTTTTTTTATGTATGATCACGCATAACTTTTTACTGCGATGTCCGATTCCGATAATTCTCTTTACAGTCGATAGGGTGTACTTCGAAGGTGGTCCCATTTGAATTTGAAAGATGAATTCCACCCCTAAGGGTAGCAAAATGAAGGATATTGATCACTCACCCTCTGAATTCTGGTCCGTTAACCGATTCTATCAGGCATAACTTTGTACTGGGTTCTTCGATTTGGATGATTCTTTTTTTAATAGATGGGGTATACCTTATATTTGAATTTCTAATGAAATTATCCACCCTTACGGGTAGAAAAATAGGGGATAATTGATTTTTCACTTGTGAATATTTGCACACACATACGTAGTTGACAATGACAGATCGCTACTGACATTATTTTTGTTCCACATAGGTCAAAATCATTATATTCTATGAGAGGATGGAATAATATACAAAGTGATGAAAGAAACTAACCAGAACAACAAAAATAATTTATATTACAACAAATAGTAAAAGTAGATAATCATATTATTTAACTGGTAATAGTTGACGTAAGGTGGGTGTAAGTATTTTTGAAGTGATCAAAAAACAAGTAGGTAGTGATTAGTAGATTTTAGCCACAAAAAATTGAAAAATAAAAACTTTTCAACAAAAAATTAAACCGACGAAATACGGAACTGAAAAGTAAAAAATAAAATAAGCCTTTTCAGTCTCAGTAACTAAGCTCCTAAACTAATGTAAGTAACTAATTTTGAGTCGGCGCCAAACGAACAATCAACGAACATCAATAAACTACTTCAAAAAAATTATCAGAATGTCACCGCGCAGCTCGATTGCCATCATTTTACGCCTTACCTAATTCATTTGCTTGTTTGTTTGGCGCCGACTCAAAATTAGTTACTTACATTAGTTTAGGAGCTTAGTTACTGAGACTAAGAAGGTTTATTTTATTTTTTACTTTTCCGTTCTGAATTTCGTCGGTTTAATTTTTTGTTAAAAAGTGTTTATATTAAATGTTATCAATTTTTGGTAAAACTATGTATTCACCTTTAATTTGACAGAGTACTGACTTGTTGTTGCTGCTACTTTCTTAATCACTTTCGCATTGGCAACTGTCACAGTGTATGATATTCAAGAGTTCAAGACATTCTTACTCGTAACTATACGAGAAACCAAAATGAAGGTAGATCGTGTGTTTACTGTCATCGATAAAGAACCGAAATCTGTTCCTTACCTGGATACTTACAGAAAATATGCTTCCTTGCGAGTTCAGAATTGTGAGAAAAAGCGTTCTTTTCTATATTATGAAAATGACAAGGTTCGTGACAGGTCCTCGGAAAAAATACATTCGGCCAAATACCGTTCAGAATAGCAACTTATCTAGGACTTCTCAACGCGAAAGAATATTGTTAGCAGAGGTGCAGGCGGGGATATGATAAACAGACTGTCTTTTAAACATTTCCACTCCAATTCCCCACGGCGGCGAAAAATTATTATAATTATACTCTGCCGTTTTAACGAGGAGCAGATATTTTTGCACTCGAGTTACATTTTTCTCAATATATTTTGTGGTTGTGGATAACTTCACACCCGTACTGGGTTTGAAATTTATATACAGAGAATGCTCATGTTTTAGAGATTTCTATTCCAAATTATAAGCAGAAACATTATCACGTGTTTTTCATCATAAATGAGATCAATATTGAAAACTTGATATTTCACTTCAGTCAATGGGGACTAAAAGAGGCCTCTGCCCTACAAAAGATGGGGTAGAAATGATTTTGATATATGTTAATAAGTTCCAGACCCCGATGAAAAATTTCAGTTTTCGATTTTGAGGAAGGGGGGGGGGATCGGCGCGGTCCGCCATCTTGAATTGAAGGTTTAAATAATTCCTAAACGGTCAATCCTACGACAAAAATCGTCTAAATTCAATCTTTTCACAATAACATTATTATTATGGCGAAATCTTCAAATTTTGTTAAGTATACCTATATACAGTGCTTCTCAAAAGTCCTCTCCCCCCCTCTTATTTTTGGAACGATTATACATAAACAAGTGAAATTTGGAAACTGAATATTAAAGGTTGTAAACTTCCCTACTAGTGATGATAGATGACGAACTCGTCAAAGATGACGTCACAAGGCCATTGTAACCAATAATTTTAAATGGAACCCTACGGCAAGCGAGGTATCGAAAAAACCTATTCAATGATACTAATTTTGTTTGTGTTTATGGCAGTTTTGGCAACTCGCTTTTGAAAAACGCAAAGCTGTGATGAATTAAATCAGTTAATACTAAAATTCCAAATTCAAGCTCCGCCTCTGTATAGTTGTCAAATAAGCTGACGTTTTTGTTAGTCTCCCTAATTCGACGTTTTTGTAATTGTCCAAGTTTTTGTACATTTAATAATTTGTGTATTGTTGATCGAACTTTAATTGTTTTAGCAGCTTTTGGTACTTTTAATATTTTTGTACATTTTAATAATTTGTTAAACTGTTGTGAGCCGAACGTTTGGTGCTTCAAGAAGCGAAATGGTACGTGCTTTAGGTGATAAAGTAGCAGCGATACTAATTCTTGGTGAAACTGGACAAAATATTCATGCAGCAGAACGCATTTTCAATGAGAGGTTTCCCGATCGCCCCGTTTCGAGGACTTATTTAGGGAGCTTCTTCGTAAGTTTGAAACAACGGGTAGTATTAATGATGCGAAACGATCTGGCAGACCACAAATTTCTGATGAGAAAAAAATTGAAATACTGGCAGAAGTAATAGTTAATCCTACTTCTTCAACAACTCACGTTGCATCTACCTGTGAAGTCAGTCGAAGTACAGTACACAGGGTGTTGAAAAAAAAACAAATTTCATCCGTACAAATTAAAAATGGTTCATCAACTCTCAGACGACGACCCAGACCTAAGACTGGAATTTTGTGAAAATATGGAAACTAAAATTAACCAACAGCCAGACTATGTCAAAACAATTTGTTTTAGTGACGAAATTACTTCCTATCTAAATGGAAATGTAAATACACAGAATCTGAGGCATTGGAGTGACGCAAATCCTCACCTGTTTCGTGAAACACATACCCAATTTTCCCAGAAGGTGATTGTTTGGGCAGGTACCCTGGGAAACCACATCGTTGAGCCTCTTTTTTTTTAATACTAATTTAACTGGTGAGGTTTATCTGGAGCTGTTGCAAAACGCAATAGAACCGTTAATCCTCGAAATTTTGGAAGATAATCCAGATGAATTCGACAATTTGGAAATAATATTCCAACAGGATGGTGCTCCTCCACACTATTACGGTGCAGTAAGACGGTATTTGGATGAGGAGTATCGTGGTAGATGGATTGGACGACGAGGTTCAACGGAATGGCCAGCTCGATCACCGGACCTCAAACCTTTGGATTTTTTTCTGTGGGGGTACCTTAAATCGAAGGTTAACGCCACTGAACCTGACAATATTGACGTTTTAAAACAACGTATTGTTGCAGAATGTGAGGCTGTTTCCGCAGACACATTTTCAAAAGTACGAGAAGAGTTTAAAAATAGGATATTTCACTGTCAGGAAGTAAATGGAGGTCACTTCGAGCGATTTCTTCAAGTAGATACTGATTCTTAAATCTGTTATTAATATCATACTGAATGGAATTTAAATTTTAATGTTTACTAATGAGCCATTAAAACTGGCATAAACACAAACAAAATTAGTATCATTGAATAGGTTTTTTCGATACCTTTCAAAAGAGGTGTCGCTTGCCATAGGGTTCCATTTAAAATTATTGGTCACAATGGCCTTGTGACGTCATCTTTGACGATTTCCTCATCTATCATCACTAGTAGGGAAGTTTACAACCTTTAATATTTAATTTCCAAATTTCACTTGTTTATGTATAATCGTTCCAAAAATAAGAGGGGGGGAGAGGACTTTTGAGGAGTACTGTATAAGGACTCCAAGGAGCGAACAATTTTTAGATCTTTTATTTGAACATTTATGCCGTTTTTCAAGAAGACCGAGATCCGAAAAATAAGAACTAATCAAGAAATGCCTAACTTGTTGAAAAATAAACTTTTTTTTTCCAACGTGACATTGTCTTTTCAAGTGTTGAAAACACACCCTAATTTATTCAATTTTTTAAATTGATACTATAAAAAAATATATCGTATGGTGTACTCTCTTTAGAGACGGCGCGCGCATGCCGTAGCGGGCCCGCGGAGCCCTATTTTCAGCGTCAAATTAAAATTATAAATAATGGAGATAGAGTTCCGGGAGTCAGAACTTTTATATTGAAAATGTTCTCTTCCTTAAGAGTCTCTTCCTATTTTCGCTAGCGCTTATATCTTTTGAGTTATCCCCAAAAAACTGAACCCCTTTTTTGTTATTGTTTTTTGTCAATAACAATTGCAATTTTCGTGAGCAGAATAAAACAAAAAAATATCTTTCTCAGAATTGCATCCCGTATCGAATGAGCTGTTGCTCATATTTTTTGGAGACTTGGAACTATTTTTCGCAGGAAACTCACTTCTCGACTAGTCTAAAATGACATCTGCTAAATTATTTGATACAGTATCATGACATCGAATTTACCAATAACAAAGGAATTATTCGATAAAAAACTGTATGACAGATGTGACGGCACAATGTTCACTCACATCCTATTGATTTCAGGCCATTCAAGACCCTTAAACTGAGCAAAAAAATAAAATAAAATTGAATATACCGTTACTACAAGACATGCATATAAAATGAACACGTACAAAATACGGTTTGGGGCCTTATCTTGAAATATCAGCTGAAGTGGAACGTGTGCTCTAAATACGAATATAAAATGGTAATAAATCGCGGAGTAGCGTATTTCATTCCTGAAAGCATAAGTGTAGGAGATAAAGTGTATGTAGGTTTTTTCTTTTGGGTGATATTGTGAAACCTCATAACCAGTGAAAAATTCAACTGAAAAAAACTTGAATGTGAATTCGATCAGAATATTTTAGGTGTGTTCACAAAATATTTAAAAGTATTCAACTATTTTCATTTTAAGTTGATCGAAGTTTAAAAGAGGTGTTTGCAATGTTGCGGTATAAACCACCCCCATAAACCTTACAGAACCATTTGCGAATTTTGAATTTCCAATTATGCCACAATTTGTCCCTAATTTATTACCACAATTATAAATTTGTCGCTCATCGTTTTAAAAAAAATCCATGGTTCTGGTAGGTTTATATGAAGCTGGCACTTCGTACCTATCTACTTTTGGAAAATACTAATACTTCCATAATTTGCCGTTTAATTAAAATTCAAAAATTTGTCGCTCATCTTTTTAAAAAAAACATGGTTTTGCTAGGTTTATATGAAGCTAGCAGAACCACTTTCTATAAAAAAACGAATAATCGCCAATTTGTCGCTAATTTATTACGACAATAATAAAATTGTCATTCATCTTTTTTTGTGAAAAAACAGTATTTTCAAAATTTGATTGCCTACTAAAGACTATCAAACGTATAGTTTATACCTATTAGTTCCATAACAAGCAAATAGGCATGGTACAGTGCATTTACCTGATTTGTCGCTGATGTATCGCATATACAGGGTATTTCAGAAATTGAAGCGATAAATGAAATATGGAGTGCTGTGTGAGACTTAACGACACAAAAAAATCAGATAATATTTTTATTGGAGCAATCTAAAATTTTCATAAATATTTACTTACCATTGTTTGGCGTACTTACTGGTTTGATTATTCGCAGTGCGAAGGCATTCGGTTAACATGGTACTCCCGCACTGTTGCTAGTTTATTTTCATTCCATAAACTTCACTAGTATATCATATTGGGCTCAAAATTAAAATGGAAGACACTGAATCAAAATGGGGCCATTTCATTTCATAATAATAGCGTTATAAAAAGTTATTGATAATATACGATAATAAATAATGTTTGTTAACCAATTGCAAAAATATCCGAAAAATGTTCTTCAATGTTAAATGATATTTCTATCGGCATATCGTCCTCGATGGAGGCATATTGTTGACTATTCACTTAATACTCTTCACTTTCTTAGAGCGGGTTTTGCCACGGGTTTTTGTAACTGGTTCTAAGATGAAACTATAGCAGATGAATCTACTTCTAATATACAAATATTCGCCTTACATACAGGGTGAACCAATGAATTTGAAACAAGTTTTCTTTTTAAATCGCCGATTACTCTATGGCATAGTAATACACCAACTTAGGTAATATATATATATATATATATATATATATATATATATATATATATATATATATATATATATATATATATATATATATATATATATATATATATATATATATATATATATATATATATATATATATATATATATATATATACAGTGCTTCTCAAAAGTCCCTTCCCCCCTCTTATTTTTGGAAAGAATTATACATAAACAAGTGAAATTTGGAAACTGAATATTAAAGTTTGTAAACTTCCCTACTAGTGATGATAGATAACGAAATCGTCGAAGATGACGTCACAAGGCCACAAGGCACAAGGTGCTAAGAAAATTGAGATATCAGAAGTTTAAAGAGGGCCTGTTTTGTGGCAAGACACACATAAACACTTCTAGAACAATCAATAGAGATTTTTTCGTGACAAAAATATTACAAGGAAACCGACTGTGCCATCATACGTAATGCGATCCGTATATACTGTTATGTTTTCTACTCGCAACTATCGTTGCTTAATTTGTTATAAACATTTAAGTGCAAAAAATTGTGTTTTTTTTTGTTTTTGTGCATAAGTAAAATATTTATGAAAATTTCAAATTGCTCCAAAAAAATTTTCTTTAATTTTTTTTTGTCGTTAAGTCTTATACAACACTCCATATCTCATTTATCGCTCCAATTTCGGAAAGACCCTGTATATGCGATACATTAGCGACAAATTAGGGAAATTTACTGTATCATGCCTATTTGCTCGTTATGGAACTAATAGGTATTAACTATACGTTTAATAGATATTGAATTTTTTCGATAAAATACTGTTTATTCGCAAAAAAGATGAGCGACAAATTTCTTAATGGAATAAATTACAAATTATATTTTTTTCATAATTAGATAGATAGTCTGCCAATACACTAGATCTTTTCCTCACCACCAATCCTGACCCGTATAGAATAGAAGTTTGTGCCCCACTTGGAAACTCTGACCACACCCTCATCTCCACAACATGCTCTTTCCATTTACCATCGAGCTGCACAATACCACCCCGTCTCATGTGGCATTACAATTCGGCCGACTGGGAAGGTCTTCGTATGTTTTTCTCAGCGTTTCCATGGAAGAGAGTTTGTTTCTCTTCAGTAGATCCAACACGATGTGCTGAGACAATTTCTGAAATCATCATGTTGGGGATGCAAACTTACATACCGAATACCGAAAGAAGAACATCATCCGATAAGGCCTGGTTTAACAGAAACTGCTCTAGAGCTGTGGCTTCCAAACAGGCAGCATACCATCGATGGCTAAAAAATCCGGGCCCTGAGACCAGAGCAGCATATGTCGAGGCTAGAGGCATATGCAAAGAGACAATAGAATGCTCAAAAGATGCCCACAATGCCAAAATAAGATCAAAACTTGCTGAAATGTCCTAACGGATCCCGTTCATTTTGGTCTTTTGCCAAAGCTGTAGGAAGAAACTTCACTTCCAGCTCATTTCCTCCTCTAACCAAAGAAGATGGAACACTAGCAACGACTGCCCAGGAAAAAGCCAATATCTTTGCGCACCTATTTGCTGGAAATTCCACTCTGGATTCATCGGGAAAACAACCCCCGAACATTACACCCATTGACAGTCACATGCCCGAGATTACCTTTCGCCAACGTACTATCAGAAAGATTTTGCTGGGTCTCAACACCAACAAAGCCTGTGGATCTGACGGAATCCCGCCGATTGTTCTCAAGAAATGTGCTCCCGAACTAACACCTGTTCTTTGCAAGTTGTTCAACCACTCTTACAATTTGGGGGTATTTCCGTCCAATTGGAAAATTGCAAGAGTACAGCCAGTCCCTAAAAAAGGCAAAAAGGCCCTACCTAGCAACTACAGACCTATCGCACTGCTATCTATTATTTCAAAGGTCATGGAAAAAGCCATCAACATCGAGCTCATGAAATATCTGGAAGACTCAGGAATTGTCAACGATAGGCAATATGGCTTCCGCCATCAGAGATCAACTGGTGACCTGCTCGCTTACGTCTCACATATATGGCATTTATCTATTGAAAAGTATGGAGAAACTTTAGCTGTGGCATTAGATATCTCCAAGGCGTTCGATCGAGTTTGGCACCAGGGACTCCTCGCCAAGCTTCCGTCTTATGGCTTGCCCCCTCAGCTGTGTTCTCTGCTTGCTAGTTTTCTCTCAAACAGGTCTCTCCATGTAGTGGTCGATGGAGTTTCATCTGACACTCTACTCATAAATGCTGGTGTTCCGCAAGGATCCATTCTCGCACCAACACTATTTCTACTTCACATCAACGACCTGTTGAAAGCAACTTCATGTCCAGTACACAGCTTTGCCGATGATAGTACCCTCCATACCGCTTTCTCTTCCAGGGCCCCTATATCAGCCCGTGAAACCAGAAATGAACGAGGAAGAAATGTTAATAATATAAATATGGACTTAGCAACAATTCTCGAATGGGGATCTAATAACTTGGTAGAATTCAATGCAAACAAAACACAAGCATGTCTTTTCTCTAGAAAAGCCGATCTCACTGTGCCTAACATAACTTTGTCAGGAGTAACCATACCACTGAAGCCATCCATATCGATGCTTGGTATTACTATCAGCAATAACCTTTCCTGGGAAAATCACGTGAGGTCCATTGCCAAAAGTGCATCCCAAAACTTGGTTTTCTGTTTCGTGCCAAGAGCTATTTCACCCCCAGTCAGCTGCTTATGATCTATAAGGCACAGATCCGACCTGTCCTGGAATACTGTTCCCATATTTGGAGTGCGGCACCTAAACATATCCTGAGGCTATTGGATTCTGTCCAAAAAAGGGCAATTCGTCTCGTCGGTGATGCCTCGCTTACAAACTCGCTCACTTGTCTGGAACACCGTAGAAAAGTTGGCGATTTGTCTCTATTTTATAGATATTTTCATGGGCGATGCTCTTCTGAAATATCAACAATCGTTCCTGCTTTGGCAGTCTCTTCGAGATTAACCCGTCAAGTTCAGTCATCACACCCCTTCGTGGTCACTTTGGAGACCTGCAGAACATCACTTTCCAAAGACTCGTTCATCCAACGAACAGCGAGGCTTTGGAACTCATTGCCTAGGGAGGTGTTCCCCGAGGCATACAACCTTCAGAAATTTAAGACGAACACCAACCTTACCTTCTTTCCCTAGGTTCCCACGATGTTCTCTGAACATTACAGGATATCCCTTTTCGTGGGAACCAGAACATAAAAAAGGAAGTGGTTCTGCTAGCTTCATATAAACCTAGCAGAACGATGTATTCAAAAAAAAATCGAAGAGCGATAAATTTTTTGAAGTTGTAATTAATTAGCGATAAATTAGCGATAGTATTAGTATTTTCCATAAGTAGATAGGTACGACGTGGTTCTGCCAGCCTCATATAAACCTAGCAGAAGCATGGCTTTTTTTTAAAAACGATGCGCAAAAAACTTATAATTGTGGTAACAAATTAGCGATTAATTAGCGATAAATTATGGCATAATTGAAAATACAAAATTCGCAAATGGTTCTGCTAGGTTTATGGGGCTGTATAAAAAACCCCGTAAATCTAGCAGAACCACCTTGAAATTCTCGATTTTTTTTTCTGAACATAATTTTGGGCTAAATTTAGGCTAATTTATTACTCTATTGACAAATTTTTTGCTCTTCAATTATGGGAGATATCGCGGGTTCTACTAGCTTAACGTTAAGCTAGCAAAACCGAAGAGCTAATCGAATGTTTAACAAAAATCTGATCTCACCATAATTTTAGACTCATTTTAGGCTCACGTTTGAACCCACTGCCGATTTCCCTTATATAGGTTTTTTTTACCGTAAGCTAGCAGAACCCAAGTTTAAAAAAACACCTCCGAAAAAATACTCTTAGACAATAATTTTAGGCTCTATTCATGTGAATTTATTAACCTATTTGGAAATTTTTTGCTCAACACTCAGGGAAAATAAGGGCACTATTTGCATTCTGTCGGATTCCACATTACTACCACTAGAATCCACTGATAACTTGTTATAAACTTAGCTCATCCACCTTTCCCTTTTTGATTTTCTCAAAATGTTCCTGAAGTAACCTTTTTCTTTCAATATATCGAGTTCTCCTAGTCTCATTTCAGGCTAGTCATTACTATTAAAAAAATTAACAACAATCAGGAACACCATTTGCATTCTATGGGATTCCACATACAACCTACACCTTTTCACTGAAAAAAAAAACGTTATGAATTTATATCATTCTATTTTCTCAAAATACTTCCGAAGTCATTGTTTTTTTTTCAAAATACTGATTTCTTGTAACTTCAGGCTGAAATCTCAAAGTATTCAAAAAACTTTCTACGTAATAATTGTTGGCTAATTCATTACTAGAGTGAACAAAAATAGCCCAACGATCATGGAGAATAACGTTTATTTTTTACCAGAATATGGGCACTATTTGCATTTTATCGGATTCCATTTCTACTACCTAAACCCTTTCATTGTAAAAAAAAATATGTTATAAATTTGTATCATTCACCTTACTCTTTTAGATTTTCTCAAAATGTTTTCGAAGCAATAATTTTTTTCAATATACCGGGTACTCCTAGCTTCGCGTTTAGGCTGACACAACCCTATGGAAATATTTAGAATTCAAGGGAACTTTTTCCGTTATAATTGTTTGCTCATTCAGGGTTAATTTATTACTCTATTATAAAAATCACCCCTCCTTACTATTGAAGGTTCAGGTCTTTTAACTAGCAATTACCATGAGTTACCGATGATTCTTGCTGGGAATTTCAATGTTAATTTCCGTTTAGAAAAAATTTGTATTTAACAATAAATAATTCTCCAATCAACAACGAGATATGTTACGACAATTGATGTAGTTTTCTTGAGAAATTTAGGAAATTTGCAAGGCAGAGTTTATGTTCCTCATCTTAGTTATCACTAGCTGGTACTCGCGGTTTGTCCGATTGGAGTTTTTTTTTTCCTATGTTTTTCTTTGAGCTGTTCCATCTAGGTTATGCCCGCTTTCCGTTAATCCTTTTTTCGTTGTCCCGTTATCCCCTGATCCCGTTATCCCGTTTTGCGAGTTATAGTAAAATGGATGCCGAGAAAATATTATTCGCATTCAAATATCGGTGTTAAGCAATTTTCATGGCGTTCGGTTGAACGATATAGATGTTGATGCGCTGCAGCGCCATCTAGTGACGAGTTAAAGTAAAATGGATAGCATTCCATGAAAAAACCCTTCAATGTGCTAACTTTTATTCAAAAAATAAGAGAAAAAAGCACCCTCAATTTTTGCCGAATTTTCCAATTTTTCGGGTAACTTTTCCAATTTTTTGAACCATTACAAATATTAAGAAAAAGCTTTTATTTATTTTTAGTTCAATCGAAATTGCTGCACAACATCAAATAAGTTTTTTACTTTTTTTATATTTTATGTTTTCTAGCGACAAACAATTGCAAATTTTAATACAGTCGGATAATGGGGAATTATCCCACAGTACTAAATTATTTTACATATATGAAGTTAGCGAGACATCTCCGGAAAATTTGATAACAGATTATTCCATAATTTGCCGCCTTTTTGTCGCTAATTAGTTGCGAAGAAAAAAAATTTGTCGCTCTTTTTTTTTTTAAATATGTGATGTTTCGCTAACTTCATATGAAGTTAGCGAAACAACTTCCGTAATTTAAATTTTTTCACAGTCCGAAGAATCCATAATTTGCCGCCTTTTTGTCGCTAATTAGTTGCGAGAAAAAAAAATTGTCGCTCTTTTTTTTTTAAATATGTGATGTTTCGCTAACTTCATATGAAGTTAGCGAAATAACTTCTGTAATATCTATCTTTTCTCAGTTATGAAGTATCCAGAATCTGCCGGTTTTTTGTCGCTAATTAGTTGCGGAGAAAAAAATGTTTTGCTCTTTTTTTTTTAAATATGCGATGTTTCGCTAACTTCATATGTTTCGCTAACTTCAATCACTTATTTTTTCTGTTTGTTACCATATTTTCAATCGTTAAAGCTTATACATGTCTTCAAAATTGAGAATATCAAAATTGCTCAACGCATCGTCACTACTACTAATAGTCTCCCCTCTGAAACTTACCAATTGAAACCTTGGAAAAGGATGTGAAAATCAAATGTCGTTCACAAAATTCCCTGTCAGACTTGTGACAAAGCATATATTGGACAAACATCAAGAACTCTGTCTGGACGCCTAACGTCCCATAAAAGTGATAGCAAAGAAATTAACTTTGGCACTGGCTGAGAATGTCATCTCCAGTGAGCACATTTTGGAATACAACCATTTTGAAGTTCTTTGCACAGAGAATAACTTACATAAAAGGTTATTTAAAGAAATTTTTTCCATCATGAATGATACCAACAGTATAAACAAAAATACAGACCTGGATAATTTGAGCAATATTTACAATAACATTTTGGAACTAAAACTTTTCCCCAAAATTCCCACAATATGAACAAAACTCAACATAATCAAAGTTTCAAATTTCTCACTAATTATCAGGTTGGTCATAAATATCCATACAATAGGGTATTCGTGAAAATGACGAATACTTTTCGAACTCAAAGGGAATTTTTACGTGGTTGCGATATTCAGTTTCTGAATCTTTGTAACTTCCATTTCAATAAACAGACAAGAAAAACTTATCATAACATGGTGAAATAATTCAAATGAAATAAATGAAAACGCATATCAGATGCCCCAATTTTCGACACCTGAAAAATATGAATAACCAATCGCCGACATATATGAGGACCAATTGTCGACACTGTGAGAAATCAAAAACGGGCATCAATGCTATGTTTATATTTATATCTATCGTGACTGAAAAGTATGGAAAAGTTAGGCTCATATCTATGATGGGTAAAACTCGACAAAACATAAATTATTGAATAAATTTAAAAAAAATTGCTACATAATCAGGTTCTAGGAACCACTTTTCCCATTTCGAATACTTCATATACCCCACACAATAATTCTTCTCCCTGTTTCAGTATGGTTTCGAGAATTTTTTTTTTTCATTTGATACCCATATTGAGGGGATTGAAAAACAAAGAAATCTGCCATTTTGTGGTGGCGATCATCTTCGATTTGAAATTTTTTCACGGAGTACTATCTTTGTACTGGTTCAGTCCTTTCATTTAATACCCATATTGAGGGAGTTGAACAAAATATGTCATCCGCCATTTTGTGGCGACGGCCATCTTGGATTTACAATGATACTGAATATACATAATTGTATTGTCATCAGAACTAAAGGTGTGTACCAAATTTCAGATTAATAGCTCAACAGGAAAGGAATACAATTTCAATTACTAGGTTCAACCCACACAAATAAACAAAACTGTAAGCTGAATAAGACCGTTAAAATAATAAAAAAAGACGGAAGTTGTCCCGCTAACTTCATATAAGGTTATCAAAACATTGCAAATTTTTTAAAGAAAGGATAGACGAATATTTTCTTTCCACACCTAATTATCGAAAAAAAGCAGCAATTTGTGCCTAAAAAGTGAGAAAAGATAAAAATAACGGGAGTTGTTGAAACATCGTATAATTTTTGAGAAAATAGTTTTTTCTCTCCGCAACTAATTAGCGACAAAAAACCGGCAGATTCTGGATACTTCAGAACTGAGAAAAGATAGATATTACAGAAGTTGTTTCGCTAACTTCATATGAAGTTAGCGAAACATCGCATATTTTTTTTATAAATAGAGCGACAATTTTTTTTTCTCCGCAACTAATTAGCGACAAATACGCGGCAAATTATGGATACTTCGGAACTGTGAAAAAATTTAAATTACGGAAGTTGTTTCGCTAACTTCATATGAAGTTAGCGAAACATCACATATTTAAAAAAAAAAAAAGAGCGACAAATTTTTTTTCTTCGCAACTAATTAGCGACAAAAAGGCGGCAAATTATGAAATAATCTGTTATCAACTTTTTCGGAGTTGTCTCGCTAACTTCATATAGGAATTTTTTTTTATAACGAAAATGTTTTTTCCTAACAATGAAAATTTCTATGAAATAATATTCAGAACGAGCAAGAATAGGTATAAAGGTTTCCTACATCAAGTAACTCTAATTTTTGGCAGTTTTTCAATATGTTTTGATTATAAACCGTATATATGCATCCCTAATATTGGCTGAATAATGCGATAGTAAAAGCTCAAGTTATAATAATAATTTAATATCCTCCATTCCATTTTGAGCAGCACTTATACACGTAAAAGTCCTACTTAAAACTTTCGTGGGCTGAATGAATCATACCTATATTATTTCTTCCTGCTTCTTCCTCCCACTGTGTGGAATTCTCTTATTCTTATAAATATAGACGTCATTACTTTGAGGTCGACGGCGGCTGATGAAAGTCGTTCTAGGTCGGGGAGTTTGGGGTTATTATAGGTCATTTTCCGGCGTTGAAAGGAAATATTCACAATTTAACAATATCTACGTGCGTCACTGAACAGGTTAACACAATGTAGAGACATATTTTTTTGGGCATATTATTGAAGCCACATATTTAACTCAGCTATATTAATGTCTGGTCTGTGTTACTTCCGGTATTTTCAGTGATGAAGAAATATTCGTCAGAACAACTTGCAACTGCATGAGAATCTTTTCTCAGCATGCTTTTATTAGCTTCACTTGTAACTAACAAACGATGTAATCAAATCTTGGAAGTCAATTTCAACCTACTTCTAATTGTTGTATCGAAATGAAACTTGGTATGTATATGTAGTTTGGATGACAATACTATAATTTGGTATTTTGGAGCTGATCTGATGATGGAGCCAGGAGGTGAGGCTGTTCTCAGCATAATTTCAAATGAAAAATATGGCGAATGCACTGGTTCTCATCATGTTCGCCAGAATAACTTCCATCTCATGTGGATGAATCGATCGAGTTTTTCTCCCGTAGTCTTTTTAAGTCTTCTGTAGCAAAATGGACTAAAATGTTAAAAATAAAATTATAGTTTGAAAAAACTGAAAAAACACCCATATATGGCAATAAGGTCTAAAAAGTTGAAAATAATAAGAATAAAGTCATTGACCAAATTATTTTCTATTATGTAAAAATAGAGTGGGGTGCTTTTCACTCACTTTTCATAATGATATTAAAATAACTGAGGATCGTTATTTCAAAAAAGAACAAATCCAGTTTGGAAATTTTAGAGAAATCGAAATATTTCAATTAATTTGTACGACTTGACAATACTTGTTGGATTTGTTCCATTCTGAAATATTACTGTAATTTTCAGAAAGGGATTTGTTTATTTTTGACCGGAAAAAGATCATATTTTTACATAAAATAAATTTTTTTGTTCATTGACTTTATTGTTATTATTTTCAACTTTTTAGTCCTTATTATGCATATATGCGTATTTTTTAGTTTTTTCAAATTATTTCTTTTTACTCTACAATTAATGGAATGGAAAAAACTTACTAGTAATACCTATATGATGTCGATAGATATCCCTAGGGATAATTCGTCATAAAATTAATTCAATACAACTGTGAAGTCTGCTGCCATTTTCCAGCGGCCGTTTTTCAGATAGCTGCTAAATAACCAGTGGCGTCGTGTAGTTTTTAATACTCCGGAAAAATGAGAAAATATTGCGTAAGTCATTCTATATATTTGTTTATATGTTCTGGAAATGCTTGGAACTGCGCAATTTACTTCGACATAATATGAGTTGAGTGAAGGAGAAACTTTCTTAAAAATGAAGATATTTGACTTTTTCAGATATTTGACTTTTTTATTTATTTTAACACCCATTATTTGGCAACAATACAACAAAATAATTAGTAATTAGACAAAATTTAGGTAAACCGAAATATTTAGCCAACTCCATACTCATGGGTGGGTGATTGAAAGACACTGAAAAAAACATGTTCTGTAGATATGAACGACTCGCAAGCCGTTGGAAGGGGAAAGTTATCGAATCAACATTTAGAAAAATAGGCATAACGAAATGTTTTGCCAACTACATACCCATGTGGGAAATAAAATAATTTATTTTTTGCAGAGCTCTTTCGACCTAGAAAGTCATCTTCAGTGCTTGCCTGAAAAGTAAGTAGGTAACTGAAACTTTTTTGTGAAATTTTTTATTAAAAACCTTCAGGTAACACAAGAAGAATCCATAAAATGAACGACATGCATCCACAATGTAACTCAGATTTAAATTGTGTATATGTGGAACAGATTAGCATATTTGGGGGAAGGTGTTACCAAACCTCCAAAGTATGAGATTGCTACGACTGATAATGGGAACAGCAAGGCAACGAAAAGGAAATTTTGCAAAATTTACCGAAAAATTATGTTGGCATACTATTTCGGTATACCAAAAACCCATAGTGTCTTTTATTTTCTCCAGGAGAATGGAATGAGCTAAACATTGACAACCCCAGACACCGCTGGGTAAAATACAGGTCTTTCCTCGGTAACATGGTAGCATGCTTCGGAGAACCCTCAGCGAACGGTATAGTCCATCCAATATCAATTGCAGAAGCTGTTTCTATAGGGAGCAAATAAAAACTCACTTCGCTAACACGAGCGTATATGCGAAGAAACGGAACGAAAAATAATCTGTACTACTTGTATACAGCCTCCGTCGGAACAAAGAGCCCGCTGGTCAACATGGACTTGAGTGACGGCTGTCTGTTCTACAACCGATTCGTCTGGGCCAATCAAGTCGGACATCAATGCTGGCAGGTGTGTCTATACGATGAGAGGTCATAAATAACGCGTTATATTTGTGTTTTAATAGCTCTGAAAGATTAAAAACCAGTAGCGTCTGTGGTCTTGGTGTGTGCCGATCGAAATACGTTTTAGGATATAATAATAACCTACATCAAACAATGATAGACATTATTTTTCTTTCTTAATGTATTTGTATAAATAAAAGCTTGTCTTTAATTTTTTTTCATTTTTCATTATTTATGAAGTATTTTCAAAATCTTAAAATATCTAAATAAAATCAGTTATCTCCGCCACTGCTGCTCACAGGATTTCGCCGCAAGACTTTTTTATGCTTCTAAAATTGATATTGGGAAAACTATAACTCGTCACACGTTCACACGAGTAGCAAACGGCGAAAGCCTTATGCGGCGGACACCCATCAAACGTAACTTGAGTTTTCTGAGAAACCTGCAGATATTGGAATTCTCTTGTTAACATGGGTACCCAGGGGGAGGAGGCTAGCCTCACCGGCTTGCCGGTGCCTCTCCACATGGTGTTGGACTCTGGGGGGCAGGGTGCTAGATAGTGGACCAATGGAAAACAATACCGTAATTCGGTAGAGAGGGGGAGTCCTTCATCTGATTGGCGCAGATTATTGTATTCCCTGCCTGACTCGGCAGGGAGCGGAGCATCAACCCGCTCGGACACTGACGTCCCAGAGCCAGGCGGCACTACCGTGGCTGTGATGATTCTGTAGCTAGGATCACCTAGCGCGTTGAACCGGCGTATCCGGATTCTTCTGCACTTCTAGGCCTCTTAGGAGAGAGCTAAGTCGAAAGATAGGTACTCTCTGGGTGTTGGTCGTACGTAGAGACGTACTTGGACATGCGTCCAAAGTGCGCCCTCTTTTGGATTTTGTATGTAAACGTATCAGCCAAATGTTTCGGCCCCAGAGTACAGTAAAATTCAATACTTATATGATGCTGCCGGTCTCGAACTTTTGACAGAGCTTGTACACTGTCCTGCAAAATCACACCCCATACATGGATAGGTCCACTGAGGGTATAGAGAGGACGCTGTAATCGTGGCAACGCTGTACATTCAGCGTGTATCTCTATCCTTCTAAGCCGATTGATACTGATGCTTCCATGTCAAATTTCCAAGCTTAACCACGTGCTCTTCAGTTCGCCGCAGTGAACACTGTTGGCGTTTCGTCACAGCTGGTCGTGTCTTCGTTCCATGTCGAGTAAAATTATTATTTTTCATCAGTTGATACTTTCGAAACTTAACGGTAAAAAATTACAATTGTACTTTATACACTAGTGTTTTTAATGAAAATCTCAAGATCCGTTCAGCGTCTATAATAAAAATATGTGAACAAAGTCCTATCCGTTGACGTGTTAGGTATACGCAACGCGTACAAAAAGACCAAAATATCTGAAAAACTGGACGATGGATCTATTTGACAATTTGTGAGTCGGTTTAGGGAGGTTATGTTTACACCATACTGAAATTCTGATTCCTAATATTTGAATAGAACTACAGAACTACCCTAAACAATTTAAATCTAGAATCAATAAATCCCCCGTCAGACACCTTGCTCCATATTCAGAGCGGTTTGTTATAATGTATTATAATCACCTCACGAATATGGAGTTGGCTTGACATTTCGGTTTGCCTGGAATCATTTCCCAAAATTTCTAAGTCCTCACGTCATAGTCTATTTTATTCATTCCATGAATATGGAGTTGGCTAAATATTTCGATGTAGCAAAGTCCCACAGTCAGATAATTTGTGAGTCGTTCATATTCATAGAGGATGTTCATAGTGTCTTTCATTCACACCCCAATGTTTCGATATGTTTAAAACGCATTTTTTTTAATTTAGATTTGATAACCCCCCTTGCAGGATTACTGGTAGAGGGTATTCACTATTGAGATAGCATGTTTGGCCTTCCCCCTCTTAATGAACAGTTCTTCTCGAAGGTGCCCGAAGCACAGCTATTACGGGAAATTCCATAGGCGTACCAAATGATGTAGTAAGGGCGATACACAAGACGTAGGGAACTTTTAGCATAACAAACGTTACCTTTGAATCGCTGCCATGTCATGACACTGGCGGGAATTCAGTCATGTTTTCCCCTTCTCTACCAACCATTGTGTTGTCTCTTTACTTTACTTCAAGGCATTCATTTCTATGAAGGTGTTAATCGTAGTACTCTTCCATCCCCTGTGGAGCAAAGAGTTTACAAAATATTTCAGTAAGTATTCCCAAAACCAATACCACAGGACTGGTTCATTGTGGTATCCTTCAATCAGCAGTTGAATTTGAAGGTGGTTGAATATTTCCCTATGCCTAACATTCTGAACCGATATCTTCCTTCTTCGTAAGGTTTACGAGGCGTTCTTTTTCAGAATCAAAAACAATATTTTTTCATTTTTCATAAATAAATAAATCTAACCGACGCCACTGTTTTTGGCAGCTATCTGAAAAATGGTTGGTAGAAAATGGCAGTGGTGTCCTCACCAATTCATTTGTTTGAGCCACAAAGAGTTCAATTGGAAAATAAACTCGTTAAAAATTATGATTGCCCCTTAGTTTTTTCCTAGGAAAATATTTGACCAAGCATCAATTGAAAAAATTATAACTTTTCTCAAACCTTGTTGAATTGATATTTTTCAGTTTATCGAAGAAGATCTACAAACAAGAACTGTGTTATCAAATCAAATTTCCTGATTTACATCGTCAACCCTCAAGATTTGATCAGATGTATTTCAGATTCATCATATTATACTATTAATTCAATGAATAAAAACTATAATACATGTTTTTGAAGTAAAATATTCATGAAAACTGTCGAAAGAATTGCTGCAAAAAGGTACTAGACAAAGTACTATTCGACCCACCATTGTAGAGTTGATACATAAGTTTTCCGGGTAACCATTGATTATTGATTTGTTTGAAAATGTGAACAGGGTGTTCATGAATTCAGATGTGGGATTATATGCAATTCAAATATAAACTTCAGTGGCTATCTTTCATAGTTCAAGATAACCTCTTGGGAGGTATTTTGAAAAGGGAAACATTCTCAATTGAATATCGAATAGGAATATTTTTCTGAAAATCGAAAAATCTTGTGAATATGAGAACAGAAAACAACTACTTTCCCAGCTGAAGCCACGCAATCTATCATACCCCAATACAGGTTATAAATGTAAAAAGAAACACTGATTTCAAAGTGTCCCTCCGAAAGACGTGCTTTCCCAATTCTTCCGGTCTTCGTGATGATCGTGAAACAGATTTTCGTCGACAAAAATGCATTGAAGTCCTAGTGAATGCAATGCCCTCTTGCATCAATGTTCCAAATGATTTCTGGTGAGTACTTCTCTTGCAAAACGTTTTATTTGTCTCATTCATCTATATGTCGAATAGAAAATCAAATAAAAAACTATTTACAATTCTAAATTTTAACTTTCAGATTTTTTTTGAGTTAATCCTTTCACAATAACTATAAGATGTAGTTCAATTTCCAGCGTGACTTTAGCTGGGGAAGTAGTTGTTTTCTTTTAGATATTCACAAAAAATAACTCAAATAGATTTTTTTATTTTCTGAAAAATCTTTCTATTCAATATTCAATTGAGAATGTTTATCTTTTTAACTCTTGGGAATTTAAACATTGATTGAATAATCGTTCTGACCGCATGTCATAGATTATCTTGGACGGAATCAGAAAATAAAAATCGGTTCTAAGTAGTTCTGGTTCTATCTAACTATGAAGGTAGGTACTTATAGGGGAAAGATTCAATATATAACATTATCCAGGTTTACATATACCACAACCAGGTGTATATATTTGACAGGTAGATATATGTTCAGGTAGAAAAGGTTAATTTCAGTTAATCAAAACACCCATTATAGCTTCATTACTTTAACGCAATCAAATTCAGACGAGTCATTTGTCACAATCAATGAAGCATAAAAGCAAATGAAACTTTAGTAGTTGAGTCGATTGAGATAATTGAATA
Source organism: Gonioctena quinquepunctata (assembly GCA_018342105.1). Taxonomy (NCBI): domain Eukaryota; kingdom Metazoa; phylum Arthropoda; class Insecta; order Coleoptera; family Chrysomelidae; genus Gonioctena; species Gonioctena quinquepunctata. The sequence goes on along the minus strand of JAFIRS010002908.1, from coordinate 49,810 downwards.
TTCAATCTGGCCAATTGAAGGATAAAACAGCTGTTATGAACATTGCTATGAGCTAATCCGTGTTCGATAGGTATGTAGGTATGAAAAATGTATATGTAAATAATTGTATAACCAAAATTTTCTGGGTAAATCTTTGATTTTGTTTTTTCGGGAATAAATATACCTATATGTATCTCCAATAAAATTGTGTATTCAAAGTAAAACAGTAAATCACCATGAACTTTTTATCAAATAGAATAATTCTTCAAACCTTCTGATTTTTTTAAATGTTTACTGATACAATTATGCCTATTTTTAAAGGACTGAAAGAGTGGATTTTCATCCAGTCCATATATGGTAACCTCCATTGAATTAGCGGAACCTCCTTAGGATTATCGTTTTTTTAGTCATAATTTTAAGCCCATTTTAGGCCAATTTATTATCCTCATTGAAAATTTTGTGCTCACCAGAGTTATCTGAGAAATCATGGGTTGTTGCTGGCTCAGTCTTAAGCTGGCAAAACCATACTTATACAAATTCGGATGTTTTCCATAAATCCAACCAGGCCATGATTAAGGCTCACGTTTGCTCAATTTTCGTAATATATTAGGTAGAAATAGAAATACTACCTATTGCAGACGTCATCACTTAACGACTCAAAAAAATTGGGTATATTTTCTACGGGCTGTAAAGTTATCCACAACCACAAAATACACTGAGAAAAATGTAACTCGGCTCTGTTTCTCGTTATAATGACAATGTAGGGCTTATTCCAGTACATGAACAAATTCTGTAGGTTGAAAAGTGTAAGAAATGATATTTAGAATGCATTGTCACCCCGGGGGCGGGGCTGTAATAGGGGTGACAATGTTGAAAAAATTAAAATTACATTCAAACGGCTCTGTAGAGTTTTTTCGTTTGCAGAATCAAATTCAGGAGGTTAGGATACCCATATGAAATTTTTCCCCGGGGTTGAGTTTTGGGGGTTTTGAGCATAATGGAATTGGAGGTCAAATACCACCTTATATATAAATCATTTGTCGCCCTGGAAGGTGAGTTTTGGGGGTGGATATATTGAAAAAAATCAAAATTCAGTTTAATAGGCAGAGTAGAGTTTTCTAGTATGAAAAATCGAATTCAGGAGGTCAAAATACATACTACCTGATATATGAAATCATTTGTCGCCCCGTCGGAAGGTGCGAGGGGTGCTCTTGAAAACATCCTCCACTTTGTGTCGTGAAGGTGCCGCAAGTCATACATGAAGAACTGCTGCTGCAATAACCCCAGCACAATCACTAAAAATGACGGGAGAATGCTTTGTTGTTTATCATTGTCCAGAAATAGTGAAGTTGTGTTGGAAAATATATCGAGTAGAAATTATATCATAACTAGAAATCGCAGAATAATACATGAAACTGTGTTTTCCGGAGTCTACTATTTATACCTCCAGCATATACTAAATACGAGAATGCTGTTGTTATCATTGTCAGAAAAGTGAGTTGTGTGGAAAATATATCGATAGAAATTATACATACAGAAACAGATAATACAAAAAAATGTGTTTTTCGGATCTACTATTTTATAGTAACACCAAATCGCTCAAAAATAAAAAGTTGTTGGAAAATATATCGAAAACAAATGGCAGATTAATGCATGAAAATGTGTTTTCTGGATATTATTTAATAACCACAGCACAATCACTCAAAATGAACGTAGGATGCATCGTTGTTTATCATTGTCCAGAAATAGTACAACTCAACTATTTCTGGACAATGATATACAACCACGTATTCTCCGTTCATTTCGAGTGGTTGTGGTGGAGTTATTAAATAGTAAATCCCGGAAAACACATTTTTATATATTATTCTGCAATTTCTGGCTGTGTTATAATTTCTATTCGATATATTTTCCAGCACAACTCCACTTCTTTGAGAAATGATAAACAACAAAGCATTATCCGTCCATTTTGAGTGATTATGCTGGGAATTATTAAGAATTAATGCATCGTTGTTTATCATTGTCCAGAAATAGAACAAGTTAACTATTTCTGGACAACGATATACAACCACGTATTTTCCGTTCATTTCGAGTGGTTGTGGTGGAGTTATCAAATAGTAAATCCCGGAAAACACATTTTTATATATTAATCTGCAATTTCTGGCTGTGTTATAATTTCTATTCGATATATTTTCCAGCACAACTCAACTTTTTTTGAGAAATGATAAGCAACAAAGCATTCTCCGTTCATTTTGAGTGATTGTGCTGGAATTATTACTGGCTTTGTTATAATTTTTATTCAAGATATTTTCCAGCACATTAGTACTATTTCCAAAAAACGTGAAACATTAAAGCATTATTGGTTCATTTTGAATGATAGGTAATGTTGCTAGTTAATAAATAGTACGTCACGAAAACGAAAGTTCATGTATTAAATTCGTTCAAATTCGTTCAATTCGGGTTTGACATACACTTACGACCAAAAAAATCGATCCACTTGCTCTTAATGAAATTAATATTGCTTTCTAATCTTTAGTTATTTAGCGATCATAAAGTATTACACAGATTGTATATGCATTTCAGACAGATATACTCTGTTTTTCATTTTGGAAACACATATCCTAAACTGAGCTTGAACTTAAACTATTACGGTGGGTCGATTTTTTTGCTCATAAGTGTACAATGTGGGAGTTATTAAAAAGTTATAAATTTGAGCATTCGAATCATCTTCCTAACTATTCTGGCTAAAAAATGACGGAACGGCTGTGCCAGCTTGAGAGTTAAGCTAGCGCACCATTTTGTTCGCTAACCAGGTGAGTTATAAAATTTTTGTTTGTGTTAATGTCAAGTTTAAGCTATTCTAATCGCCCGTCTTTCCCCTCCGTCTCTACGGTATCCAGATGATTTAAGATGTTCCGTCTACGAGCTGCACTTTCTCTCCGTAATCCGTGCATCGTCGTTCTCCGAGATAACCAGTGAACTTTGGTCTACTACAAATTCCATACCGATATTATACACGTACTCTCAGGGCTAGATCTAAATCTCTTTTACCTAAATGTGCATTTTGCTATGGGTCTTAAAACTTCATCCGTATTATCAAGATTTTCAAATTACGAAAAAACGCGACCAAAACTTCATTAACGTACGATGATCTCCCATATGATTTCCATATCTTCTACCCATCGGCTATTATACAGTTCAATTTTTGCATGTATGTATCATGAATATATCAAATAAACTGCTATGGGATTTAGCTGTGGGGGAATTTACCCGTACTTATATTTCCAACTTCCATCGTTTCGCATAATGAATAACAAATGACAAGTGAATGATATTAACACTAGTACATGACCTTGGTTGCATTGTTTGGTATGATACAAAAATCTTCGTACTCAGTAGAAGGCAGGAAATAACACCCAATCATAAATCAGAGACAATGTCCACGCGAGGTTTTTCTTTATATTTTGTCAATGTATATCTTGTCGATACAAGTTTTGTTTGCATTCAGGGTCGGAGTGAGTATGTAGGCTTTCTTTATTGCGTTTTGTTCGCAGTTTTATATCCTGAGTGTTTCTCGTTGAATACATTTGTAGTCTTTGTGAATTCTTATTCATCCATCAAGTTCCGACATCAGGTCAAATAAAATCTCATATGGACGTTAAATCTATCATTGTTTTAATCATTGAAGGTCGAGTTGAAGGTATTTTTTATCGTTTCTCGTATGAGCTCGAAGTTATTAAAATAATAATATTTCTTGATTGTCAAGTAAATTTTAAAAGTTCGTTGAAAAGTAAAGGTAGAAATTTACACCCCAAAGTGAAATAAATAAATATTATATATATATATATATATATATATATATATATATATATATATACTTTAAAGTTTGTCCAAGCTTTCGGAATGTTTTATTTCCATCTTCAGGGATAATCTTTGTTGAGATTAGTTTCTATGTTGTTTATGAATGTTCTTCATGTAAAGTACGGTGAAATATACGTTCTGAATTTGAAGTTGGCAACACATGTTTTAAATCGTCAACTAATTATACACATTAAAATTCATTGAAACGTTACTAATTAAAATATTAAAAATATAAAGTCTGAAGCATGTGTGTCTTGAAAAAGTACAATAGGTTATAGGTCTTTATTTTTTTATGATACAGCATTCAAAAATACATACAACCCTGAATTTTCACCCTTCTACGATCAACCCCTATTTTTTTGGCAAGATTTCTATTTTGATTTTGTCATGACTTAGAATAAAAAAAATACATATTACTCTTAATTTTCACCCTTCTACGATCAACCCCTATTTTTTATTTTATAGAAAAAACGGGATAACATAATAATAACGAGATAACGAAAAAACGGGAAAACGGGATAACAGGATAAGGGGAAAACGGGATAATGGGATAAAGAAAAAATGTAATAACAGGAAAACGGGATAACGGGATAATGGAAATTGGATAACTGGATAAGGGAAAAACGGGATAACGGGATGACAGGATGAGGGAATAACCGGAAAACGGAATAACGGGATAAATAAAAAACGGGATAACAGGAAAACGGGATAAAGGGAATAACGGGATAACGAAAAAACATGATAACACGATAAGGGAATAAGGGAAAAACGGGATAAATAAAAAATGGGATAACAGGAAAACGGGATAACGGGATAATGGGATAACGGGATAATGGGATAACGGGATGACAGGATAAGGGGATAACGGGATAACGAGATAAAGAAAAAAAGGGTAACAGGAAAATGGGATAACGGGAAAACGAGATAACGGGACAACAGGAAGCGGAAGGAGTCAAAAGCATAATCTAATTGGAACAACATGAAGGAAAACATAGAAAAAAAGAAATTCTACGCGGACGAGAGTTTTCGGGAAAAACATTTTAGGGAACATAGAAATTTGGACAGGACAACGTCTGTCGGGTCCGCTATTATATATATATAAATACATATATATATATATATATATATATATATATATATATATATATATATATATATATATATATTGTTATGTTATGAAAGACCAGTAATTTATTCATATTGTTTTTACATATTTTTGAAATTCTATTTCTTTTATGAAGCCTATGTATAATATTGACAGATAAAAATATCCAAATACTATAATACAATCAATTTCATACACTGTTATAATGATTATAACCCATAATTGTTCAAAAGACAACAAAAAAGTCTAGATTTACAAAATCATCCTGAATAAAATGTGATCAACAAAATTATAAGCTTGAAACATACAGTGTATGAAATTGTATCTAAGTAAAAATAGCCAATGGGAGAACAACAAACTTCTTGATGACAATAGCCAATCAGGGAACAGTATGGTCAGATGAAAGATTTGAAATTGTGAGAAAATAAGAACGGTAAAGTGTCAGAGACAATTATCATTGAATATTGTACATATATTGTAAGAAAAGAAAAATATTTTAATTTATAAGTTTTGACAAATAACCCCAAAGTGTGCAAATGTGACAACAAAGTGCGCGAATTTGAAAATTCAAATGATATGGAAAGAAAAGAGATGGTATCCAGGAGACAGAAAACAAAGCCAGGAAGAGATTGAAAAAAAAATTGAAAAGAACGCCACGTTCGGACTTTAGAAAATAAATAGCAGCAAACAAAATTACCTTTTATGTACTCCACATAAAAATATTCCAAAGCTGATTTCTGGATTTGTATGGTTCCTTCCTTGGTATTCGAAAGCCTGAGAGCAGTGGATTGAAGGGGGATTCAAATTCTTGGTGTGTATTGAAACAGCGACAGTTCCAGCGTCAGGTATAAACTTTTCTAGTGCACATCACAAACTGAATAACTTCACAAATAACTCGTATCATATCAGAAGAACTCTATCTCATTTTGATATTGAACTATTAAAGAAATTTTCAACCTTCAAAGTAAAAGTGAGGTTGTGTATAATTTATTCGTCACCGTGTCTCATGATTGTCTTTCAAAATTTGTAGTTTGATCATAGAATAAGTTATCTATCGTAGGCCAGGTTAATATAAGTTTTCCTGAATAAAGGAAATAATTGTTTTTCGATACTTTCTCGTTTGTTTTCCACAATGATCAGCAATCTTACTTATAAACACTGAATAGAAATTGACATCAAGCAGTGGCTCAATTGCCTGAACCGGCTATCTGAGACAAGAGGCGTACCAACTGAGTTTAGTCGTGGTAAGAACAGTGATAACAATTGGCAGCAACGTGAAGAGAGAACAGTGACGTTAGCTAGCAATTATTATTACATTGAAAAATATATTATACAGGGCGAAAATATTTATATGATGATAATAATAAATTAAATTATATTTTACAATTCTCATTGCATAACAATATATATATATATATATATATATATATATATATTTCAAATAAACAAGTAGGATTGAATATAAGAAATATACGATGAAAACATGTACCCGTTAGTTTTACGGAGGCCGTAAAACATGGGATATTGTGCGAACAGGGACTTACATGATAAAATGATTGATACATTATTTCTGTAGTGAAATAAACTGAATTGATGAATGCGGCTACTACAGAGCTCAAATTTGAATGTCAACTTCTAGGGATCAAAATTGGATGCATTCATAGGACAATCGCACTGTGGTTGCCTCTGGGTTGGGACTCATTCGAGAAAAATACATCCTTCACCCATTCAAAACTGGCTAGGATTTATTTTCTTGATAATTCTACCACCTCCAGATTGGTAAGTATTTGGTTGAGATATTTATGACACATGGTGGTTTTGTCCAATATTTGACACTCAAATACTAAGCGTACTCCTGAGTACCTGTACTTATCTTTGAATCATTGAGTAATGGTGGTAGGGGCGAAATGTGATAAAACAGGGAATTATAGTGGAGGGTGAAAAAATATGAATTGTGAATTCCATCAAGACGATGCGCAATCACATCGCTGACCTGCAGATATTACCACATGTACCACTTTTCCAGTGGCATACATAAAGGGGCCATCAAACAACAAACAACTTGTATCTTGTTTACAAGGGCAAAAATCTCAAAAACTAGATTCAATTCAATTTTAGGTAATTCATGGAGATGTGAAGCTATCGAGCAAGTTAAGTATACACGGAGAACTATAAAATATGAACAAACAGACTTCAGGTATAAACAAAACTTATAAAATAAAGTATAGATAGTCAAACAAACTTCTAGTTCATCAAAAATGATAGAACTCATTTACATTCTATAGGGACAGAGGTGGAGTAGAAGCAATTTCATTAATTTCTTTAACATTATGTGGGCTAACAATTATTTGAATTCTTTGGGAAGAGCATTGTATATTGAAAAGGGAAACATGATTACCCCACAAGAGGTTATCTTGACGATGGAAGATAGTGACTAAAGTTTATCTTTCAGTCGCAGATGATTCCACATCTGATTTTATGAACATCCTGTTTATATTTTCAACAAATCAAGCATTGTATAGTTTAAGAACCAATATATGTGATGATCGGTAATCTAAATTTGGGTAAATGGATTTTTTTTAATTGGATTATTCTTGACGATCGTTTCATGTTCAAATGTTCCGGTATAAGTAATCTAAATGAGACGGAGTACCTCATATTGTTTGTATGATTCTTTGCATTAGGTATCAATCGGAACATTAGCTAAATTCTAAACTATGTAGCTATTTTATGGAATTGATTCCAATTTGCAAGACTTACTTAGTTAAATTTCCAAATATAATATCTATGTACCTACATTCCAGAACGCCCTGCATTGAAAAAAACTGAATAGAATTCAATCCACATAAATCATTCATTCAAATCAGGCAAATTTACTGTATCACGCCTAATTGCTTGTTATGGAACTGATAGGTATAAACTATACGTTTGATAGCCTTTAGTAGACAACTAAATTTTGAAAATACTGTTTTTTTTTTACAAAAAAAGATGAGTGACAAATTTCTTATTGTGGTAATAAATTAGCGACAAATTGGCAACAAATTATGGATTATTCGTTTTTTTTTTTCATAATTTGACAGGTAGGAAGTGGTTCTGCCAGCTTCATACACACCTACGAGGGGGAAACAACTACCCAAAATATGTACGGATTTCTCATCTTTGGACCCAATGCCGGGATCTCTAGCGTCTGTATTGGGTTTAGTAATGTTAGTATTCATTTCACTACGAAATTTCAAATATTCTATAGTTCGTTGCGTCTCCTGAAACGTTTTCGAGATATTAATTATAAGTTTTCTGAATAAACAAAAATAGTCCGATAAGGTGTTGCCATGACGACTCTACCGGCCTAGTACTGTAAAGTGGTATTTTGTCGACTATTTTCAGTATCCAAAGAAGGAGCGTGTACAAAAAAAATAATTGTAGGTTGAAATGCATCCCAAGTATTTTAAATATATTCGAGGACTGAAAAGAATATTGTAATATTTAAACCTCGATTTAAACAGTAATTAAATACTCATAATGATATTTTGGTAATGAAAACAATATTAAAACTGACAAATATTGGAATATTTTAAATATATTGTAGATATGTAGATAGGGTAATAAAAACGCTCGCCGTTTGCGGGTTGGAAAAATTTCAATTAACAAAAAGTTACACAAATTTTTCTGTTCAACTGCATTATTTTAGCAAATAACCATTTATTACCAAAAATTACAATCATTGATTGAATAGGTAATACAATCATTGTGACAACTAATATTTTTATAGCATTGTGAGTTTTAGAAAAACACTATAGAGAAACGTAGTCCAAATGGTCGTATTTTGGTGACATCCATGTAATGCTTCATTTCTTTCAAAAATCAGCTGTCCAAATTGGTTTTTTGGTCAAATTCAATGGTACTGATATTTTAATTGACAAAATCAGTGCTTTTAAGAAAAAAACTACGGTCACAACGGTACGTTTTTTTCTCGCTCATACCGAGGCCTAACGTGTTTTATTGAATCTTTTCCCACTGTTTCGTCGGTGTGCAACTTTGAGTTGACATCCCACAACGCAGGGTGCTTTTCATGATCTCCAATACCCCTCAAAGTAGTTTTCTTACTTTCAGAAAGTTGATTTCTCGCACGACATTATTGAATCTTGAACTAAAAAGGAAAATACCAACAAGAAAAAAGAACTCAATAGGCGCGAGTTGCACAGAAAATTTCCCCGATTGGTTTTGATTTACGTTCAACACAGCTTGCAATACATAATTTCTCACCTTTCATGCATGCGTCATATGCCTCACACTTGCAACATGAGGCACGCGCTAGACGCATATAAAAAGGTACGAGTGGAGACACAGCCTTAAACATTATAATGGACATTTTGAACGTGATTCCCTGAGAAATCTTCGAAGAAATCCCAAAGATATAAAGTTTTGTCAGTATTATGTATTGCCTTTCTAGTTCAGTAACTCACTGTCAAAACGACATGAGTTACTGGTTCATAGTTAATAGTGAATGCCACAAAGCTCAACCTGGTAGAAGTTGGCTCATATTCCACTATAACACATCAAATAGTGGAGTAATATTAGATTTTAGCTTCAGAAAGTTAGGGGACTGCGGTAACTTTTCACTGTAAATTAGTGATGATGTAAGGAACAACATAAAAAAGTTACCAACCGTAAAGTATGTGCTCAATTTATTATTAAAAAAATAAGTTGCAAAATTAATTTTTTTATTAAATATCTTGAAAAACTATTATTTCTTTGAAAAACTGATACCGCCATTCGAAAAAATGGAAGATTTTACATAAAAAGGTAACTATATGAAGTTTTTTTTTTTTGATGAAAACTGTAAAGTGCAGAATTTTTTTGCTAACGTGCGAAAATGTGAGGCGGCGACTCTGAAGTGCAGCGCTGGAGGAGCACGCAGCCCCGAGCGCTTTACACTAAATTTGTTATAACTTTTGATCTAATTGATAAAATTAAGCTAACAAAAAGTTATCTGAAAGAAGAACAATGCAGCTAACGAGTAGTCGGGTTTCTAAACGTGAAGAAAAATATGTATAGGAATAGTACGTATATGAAATTACGTCAAAGCAGAATTCTGTCTAAAATAAATCTTATTTTTTTTTATTTTCAAGATAAACATCTGAAATTTTCAGAGATTACTCTCAAAATGACAAATAAAAAAACTTGAAATTTTATTTCGAAAAATACAGATCTCAAAATTTTGAATAATTGAAAAAAATTACAAATTTGAATTTTTAGGCCATGCTTCACAGACCAAAAACTCTAGTTCAAAATGGGATATAACGAAACTTGTGGAGGCCATATTTTTCAACCAAATGAAACAAAAATACTTCTCATCAATACCTCGGCTAATTTCGAAAATGGTCTAGTAATTTCAAAATGGCAGCTGTTGAAAGATAAAAAAAAGATTTCATTTCCATACCTAATATCGGCAAACTATAAGTCGTTTGATAGAGCTTCATTAGCTCCACAACTTTCACCCGAAAAGTTTTTCTCCGCGATGTACTTACACATAAATAAATAAAAAGCTGTAAATTATCATTCATGAAATCTACCTTTACGACTGGCCACGCCATCGTTTTTTTCAATATCATATTCTTATTCAGCGACCTCAAAAACCCCTATAGCATCAATTTGGGTCAAATTACTTCAATATTAATTGAGTTGGGAATTTCAAATTTGCCTAACAAAATTGTTTTTCATTGTTTAGGAAAACAATTAATAAACAATCAGCGCTCAAATATAAGTTTATAAGTTTATAAGTCATTTCTAAGTAATATCGGAAGGTTTTAGGAAAATCCATGGAGTCCTCCAGGGTTTTGAAAAAATGCATAATTTTAAGCTAGTTTCACTCCAATAATAGTACTTAGTGAGTTATTCAGAAGACGAGAGCTCAGTCACCTCCAGTCATTCTCAAAATTGCAATTCATTATAGATAAGCTCCTCAGGCAGATACAAGGTCGTATTATATCGAGAAGTACATTTTATTATATTTGAATAGGTTCCTCAAACAAGTATCAGTTGAACAGTCTATGATGAACTCAAACAATTCCGAACTCGCCGTCAAATCGAAAATGATTTCTTGGTTTACATCGTTGGAAGCAAATACAACAAAACACACTATTTTTTGACGAAATTGTACAATCCTGTTATCTCACAAGAAGGCACTCGAAATCACTCCAAAATTTCGCCAGTCATTGCAAACAAACAGGAAGTTCCTCAACATGACTATTAGAGGAAACATCTTCATATGATGACATTTTCATTTCAGATCATATAACTTCGTGATTCATATTATATTATGCAATCATTCATGAACATTTGCCAGCACATGACCCGCACTATTATCATACCAAAGTCTGATAACCTAAAAAAATTCTATGAAATGGCATATTGATTCTTCTTTCGCGGTGCTTGAAGCCCGATAATATCGAGAAAGCGCATGCAAGGGAGTCTTGTATAAAAAAAAACTGCCTTGTAAACACTAGTCAAGTGAATGGCCTTGCTGCACGAAATATCGACATCTGTCAATTTTCCACATCTGTGTTGGTTCGAGTTCAAAAATACGACCAGTTCAGGACGGGTGTTAAGTTGGCCACATCCACAAGGTACACTGAGAAAAATAAAATCTTGTTTTTTTTAACCTATTTTCCACATGGATTTGTATTCAGTTAGGGGCGTGAATACACTGAGATTTCCAGTTTCAACTGAAGGTGTGAACATTTTATCAGACTAATGAATAAGTTCGATTTGAGAAAGTGGGATGGTAGTGAAGTTATTTAAAAAAATTCACATACGCGACAAATGGCTTTGTACATCTTTGTGCTTGTGATATGTTATTGCAATTGATCTTTTATTCATCACCGATGAGCCGCCAGAATTTGCCAGGCCGTCGAAAGGGGTGAAATAGGGGTTGGTATATTTTGAAAATTCAAATGGCTTTGTAATACCCTTGTGCTTATAATATGTTATTGTTACCGATCTTTCGTTCATCACCGATGAGACGTCAGAATTTGCCAGGCCGTCGAAGGTGTTCAAAGCAATTTCTGGACTCTGTGAATTTTGAAAATATATCAACTTCTATTTCACCCCTTCGAAGGCCTGTCAAATTCTGGAGTCTCATCGATGATGAAGAAAAGATCAATAGCAATAACATATTACAAGCACAAATGTGTACAAAGCCATTTGTGGACTCTGTGAATTTTTAAAATATACCAACCCCCATTTCATCCCTTTCGACGGCCTGGCAAACACTGGCGTCTCATCGGTGATGAAGAAAAAATCAATGCCAATAACATATTACAAGCACAAAGGTGTACAAAGCCATTTGTGGAATCAGTTAATTTTCAAAATACCAACCCCCATTTCACCCTTTCGACGGCCTGGCAAATTCTGGCGTCTCATCGGTGATGAAGAAAAAGATCAATTGCAAATAACATATTACAAGTATAAGGTGCACAAAGCCATTTGTGGACTCTGTGATTTTAAAATATATCAACTATTATTTTACCCCCTTCGACGCCTGGCACATTCTGACGTCTCATCGTTGATGAAGAAAAGATCCATAGCAATAACATATTACAAGCAAAAAGCTGTACAAAGCCATTTGTCGCGTATGTGAATTTTTTTAAATAACTTCATTACCATTCCACTTTCTCAAATCGAACTTATTCATTGGTCTGATCAAATGTTCTCACCTCCAGTTGATACTGGAAATCTCAGTGTATTAACCCCCCTAACTGATTAAAAAACCATGAAGAAAAATAGAATGCAGGAAAAAAAACAAGATTTTATTTTTCTTAGTGTACTTGTGGATGTGGCTAACTTCACACCCGTCAGTTCAGGCATGTTTAAATCCATAAGGGATTTGTCTCATATAACCATATTATTATTCTTCGAATTCTCTTTTATGACTTCTGCTGAGACAATAGAAACATAACATCTACTGGAGCTCTTTTCCAACCATGCAAATCTTCCGAACTAAACAAAATACTTTTTTTATAGGTAGGGTGTTACCGACAGATATTCGATTGGAATGGTGGACTTCTAGACGATCTTCCATTTGGAGGAATTCTTGTTAATTTTCCAGACAAGGATTATTGGCAATTGTTGTTAAAATAAAATAGGTGTGAATTCGGTTTCATTTGGACCGCTCAGCTGGTTATAGGTAGGTATGTTTTTTATTTTGCAATCAGGTGGGGATTAATATCCGTAAACTTAACATAAATAAATATCACCTTCCCAGTGTTATTTTTGTTATCTTAATGCTGTATTCACAAGAACAACTACCCAAATAATGAAATTTATCAACGAAAATGTTTATTTTGTCTAAGCAATAGTTGGGCAAACAATATATGAGAACGTCTTCATTTGAAATTAAAAGTTTTCAATAATAAATACTTATAAATGCTGATTCTGTGACAGGCTATGCCATTAATCCACATTCACTTTCAATGTTTATGCAACAAATATCTACAACTGAAAAAATTGGTCGATAATTTGCATAATGATACTAGTGTCATGTATTCGAAAAGTTTATAGAAACGGTACGTATCAGTATATCTAATAGAGTTGTAGGCAAAGTGTCGAGCGAGTCACGAAAATACTCTCGACTGCTAACAAAATACTTTTGATCTTGTGCAATGTAACCACGAAAGCATCTAATAATAACACGATCCACACAAACCTGGCTGATGAAACGAAAGCACAAACAACAAATTACCATATAAAAATCCTGAAATTAATCCAAAACTTTCGAAAATCCAACCGCATTCACTTTATCAAAAAAATAATCACTAACAACATAACGTTTCACCAGTATTCACATTGTACGGAGTAAAATTTTCCACGACCAACTAACTGGCCACACAACGGAGCATGGCCTGCTTAGCGATGTCTAGGTGTATATTCCCTCCACCAACTACAACAAACGAACATTACAAAACAACTGACTGTTAGAGACGATGGCGGCTAGCGACCGCCGAGAAACCGAGTTACAAGAGACCGTTCGATGTTGCCAGATTACCTGAGGCGTCGGCACATTGCAAGATTTTCTGGAAATGAATAGCTGTTTAATATTATAGTATAGATCGAAGTTATTCTGCACTGTTTCATAATTTCAGTTATCTTGAATGAATTCGAAAAAGCCAGGTGACGCCGGTGACACACACGGTGGATTCATCCGATCGAAGAATTTAATAATAATAATAAAAATTATTATTAATTTATTAGCCCCAAGCTATGTAAAATACATTTAAGGTTGTCACAGAGAAATGAGTAAGAGTAGAATAAAATACAGAATAGAAAGCACCGTACACACATCTATACATAAACACATACACACATTTGCCGAGGAAAATTAGAAATATTCCTGGTTGAAGTAAAAAATCATTTTTAATTAAGATATGTAGAACGAGATTCACGGTGGTGTCCCATTGATCGAAAATGCAAAAAAATCTTCGATTGAATAGAACGCTTCATTCAATAACATTGTCATGGCCGCTTTCAGTTGCTTGGCTGTGACATTTTTCAGCGCAGTTGGTAGGTAGTCTGTTGAAAATCTGTAGGGACGTATGATTAATTGGTTGCTGCGTTAATTTCAGCTTGTGTTATAACAATGGTGAGATGAATTGGAGGAAAGTGAAGATTCATTTTCCTTAACGAACATAATACATTGTAAAATGAATGCCGAGGGTAGAGTTAAAATATTGAGTTTTATAAACAGCGGCTTGCACTGATCCCTGGGGCCAACTTGCCCAATAATACGTACAACTTTTTTCTGGATTTTGAAGATTCTCTCACTTGCTGAGGAGTTGGCCCACAGTAAAAGTCCATAAGCGAAATTAGCATAAAAGTGACTGTAATAGTATGTTAGTGTGGTGACTTATGTGAGTCGCCACTCAAATGAATCTAATCGTTTACACACAGGGTGGAAAACTGTCCGACGCCGTTGCACGAGTAGGCTGGTATGTACAGTATATTTTCATCTTTTAATCAAATCACATCATTTTAACTATGTTATGAACAGAGAGCAATGCAATGTGAGTATAGTATATTGTGTCACAAGGGCAGAAAATGAGCTTTAGCAGCTAATAGCTAAGGGCTGCTATCCCAAGTAACATTTTTAGTGGACCACAATTCTGGAAAACTTTGAGGTGTTTGACCACAACTACTGCCACGTAATATACACGGTTCTATCACGCGGCGGCTACCAAAATGGGGAACACTTTTTTGGTGGCTGCTACGTTCCGATCTACGGTCATGGATCTCAGATAGCCACATTCCAACCACGTTGTGGTCACCTGGCAAAAACGTAGATATGTAGTGGCCGACACTAGACACGTTAAACAACTGACTGCATTTGTGAAAATAATATGTAGCTCAATCTCTGTTCAGCAACATATTTGTATGATTGATGTTCCTCATTCTTCCATTATGCCTGATTCATTTCTAATACTCGATCAACTATAAAAAGATATTACATATAAACATACAAACGCGTAAGTAAGTATATTGAATTTGTGTACTTCTGATCGGGATAAAATTAAAACAATTGAAAGTTTTATGTGAAATATGGGTGTTGAAGCTCGATTGTGAGCACGCGCCATCTGAATACTCTTTATTTGAGGAAAACATTATAATTTTGGAAATAACTCGCCTCTGAAATTATGTACCTAAATCCCTCAAACATTGTTTCAACAATCTTGGTTAGTTGAAACAAATACTTACCAACTGAATCATGATTTGAATACTCTCATAACCGTATCAAATAAATACTGCCTGACTGTGAATAAATCTAAATCATTCTTCATGGTATTCGGGAGGACAGCAGCAAGAAATCATTGCAAGAATTTATTGAATATACGTGTTGACGGGGTCCCCCTACCCACCGCAGATACAACAAAAAATTTGGGATTGTACCTTGATAATGCATTACGCTTCACTACACATGTATTTCATATCTTAAAACAGGGTTATATGAATCTAAGAACGATCTAGTCAAACAGAAATATTTTGAACAAAAAAAGTAAAATGATACTATGTGATGCATTAGTGTTGTCACATGCAAACTATGCAGACGTGGTTTATGGACCAGGGCTGATGAAATCTGACAAAATGAGACTTCAAAAATTGCAGAACTCATGTGTGAGACTTATTACAGGCACAAGATAGCGGGAACATGTACAGTCCAGTACGATTTTTCATAAAATAATAACAACTGGGAAACCTCCTTATCTATTCAAGAAACTGACTTTCAGAACTGACATTCATAATCTCAACTTGAGATTTCGAAATAATTTGGCTGCGCCTAAACACAAAACCTCCTTTTTTCGTGGCTCATTCTCATTTCAGATCGCTCGCCTTTACAACCGGTTACCCAGTGATTTCAAATAATTACAAATAAAAAAATTCAAAAAAAATATGAAGCAATATTTATTTGATAACAATTTTCCAAATTTCTCAGTCTAATATAATAATTATAATGGCAAACTTGAATCGGCACATCACTTTTTCTCCGCTTATATGTACTGATCACTGTATTTCGATATTTTTTTTTTTAGGAATAGTATTTTCTTTTGTTATATTCTTATGGTTAGACTTCAATTTTTCTCGGAGCAGTTTGAATAGTCTACCATATTCTATTGTATATACTTTATAATATTATCGATTATGAATTTATTATGATAAGTTACTCCACTGGTTGGATGGAAGAGCAATTCCTGCCATGAGCAATCATGTGCAGGCATTGAATCCTGTCTTTTGTTAGGATATAAGCTAACTGCTGTACCTGCAATAAAAGCATTTATTATTATTATTATTATTATTAATAAATTACTACGTTTGATGCAGTGCTGACAACAAATACACCTTAATTAAATATTTCGAATATTTCTCTAATAATAGCGACCCATCATATTCCTGTAAATATGGCGGCTTTTGGAGAATATAACTTTAAAGGGTCAGAAAGTGTAAATATACCACTCTTGAGCTCCTGCCATCATAAAGGGCCCAGTGGAACTGGATTATTAACTTTTCCACCACTGGAAATATGCACCCTCGTCGCAGGCCCATGACTCACCACTTCAAAGTTATAACCCAAAAATTACAATAGGTTTAATACCCTTGAAAGGGGCGAACACGTCGAACTATTATAACCTGCCGCTTCAAAGTTAGAACCTCGTCCATGTTAAAAGAGGACATGTAGCAAGTATAGTGGATTTATGCAGCTCCAATCAACAATTATCAAGTAACAATTATCGATTTACAAGTAATGAAAATGATGGCATTTATGCAAACAGAATCAACAATCAAGGTATAAATATTAAGCAGGAGCACAAGTCAGATATCCGATCTATTTCAATTAATCTTTTTTTACAGAATCAAAAAAAATTGTCTTTTGAAAACTTATAACCCATTTTATTTTGAATGAATATAATTCACGTAACAGGTAAAACGAACTTTTTATAAGCCGCAATAAAATAATTCGAGAAAAGTTAGGTTAGTTTTCGTCATCGCACGAACCAATCCACGGTCATTTCAAAATCAAGGAAAATTATCTATTGAAACCGCATAACCCATTTCATATTGAATAAATATCATTCATGTTTCACGTAACAGGTTAAACTACTTTCTGTATGCCACAATTAGGCAATCCATCGACCTGTCAAAACGAAAGCAATGACCTGTCAAAACGAAGCTGTTGGCACACATTGTAATTCGTCATAAGCGACCATAGTGGTAAAAGTGTTTATTTTGTGATTTTCTGTGCGAATTTGAGTAGTTTTTTCAATTTAGGATTATAATTCGTGCTTCAACTGAAGAAAAATGCCCTTTATTTGCAATGTAGTTAACTGTGGGTCCCGTCACGACAGGGATAGAGTCGGGTTTCACTCGGTGTCTACAGTATCAAATCCTAAGTTTTTGACCAGTTAAAATGACTTATCGAGGAGGAGAAGAGCTCTATGTTAGCTGCAATCAACCTAGATCTTACGGATTCGAAAATCAAGTGTCAGAGAGGCTGCAGCAGACATACCCTGGGTGCCCATTCGTGATAACATCCTTCATTCCGTCATGGATACCTACCTATAACTTCAGACTTTTGTGATTTGATTTGTTCCGTAGAAGATCTTACGGATTAGAAAATCAAGTATCAGAGAGGCTGCAGCAGACATACCCTGGGTGCACATTCGTGATAACATCCTTCATTCCGTCATGGATACCTACCTATAACTTCAGACTTTTGTGATTTGATTTGTTCCGTAGATCTTACGGATTCAAAAATCAAGTATCAGAGAGGCTGCAGCAGACATACCCTGTGTGCACATTCGTGATAACATCCTTCATTCCGTCATGGATACCTACCTATAACTTCAGACTTTTGTGATTTGATTTGTTCCTACGATTACTTGTATGATTTTGCCTACTTGTATATATCTGAACTATTGTACATTAGGAGGTCCCATTTCAAATAAAGTTCATATATATATATATATATATATATATATATAATTGATATATTTTCCACTTCAAAAGTAGAGAAAACTCCAAATGAATGTTCATATATATGTACCTACCTCCACAAAAAATATTCTTATAGGTAGTGTTATTGAATTACTGGAATACAAATTTTCTTTAGGATTCTGGTGACTCAATAAATAAAAATATTTAGAAATATGTCCTTCAATCTCAACCTTCCCTTTTTAGATATTTCAGGCAATTATCGAAAGCCTCGATCAAGTCTTGTGAAGGTGTTGTATTTGATTACTTCGTTTCGGATGTCCAACGTCTCAATGTATTTGAAAAGGTTTACACGATGTTTTGAATGTGAATACCGTATTCAGACGATTGCAGATACAAACATTCGAAACATCGTGAAAACCTTTTCAAGAACATTAAGACGATGGACGTCCGAGACGAGAGTAATCAAGTTACCACATCGTCTACAACCTTCAAAGGGTATTGTAATTTATTAACAGTAAAAATTGGATATATCGTGATATTTATCGAAATTGTACTATATACAAATATCAATATTGTGTAATTTTTTTATAATTGGTATTAAATTAAGAGTAATCAACTGAATCAGTAAAACAACAAATAAACAAACATTTATTTATATATATATATATATATTCATTTGAAACATTTTATTTTTTTAAACAACTGAGCAAGAGGCAAGTCGTCCAATAAATTTTTTGGCTGGATGGCATTGGCCACATCTGTGCGTGACATTGCCTCTAATATAGCACCAATATGACCACCTACTTCACTGTTTCCGGCCATACAAGTACAGTGAGCAGTACAAATGCTTTCATCCTTTTCAATTATATACCAAACATCTGAAGGTTTTTAATTTGCCTTTTGTGAATACTTGACCTGAAAAAAAGTTATATCGATTAGAAAGAACTATTATGAAAGTTGAGAAGTAATATTCTTAAATATCAAATCAATGTCTCTTATAATAAACAAATGTGGCAATAAACATAATAGAACAGATCAGAAGTTATTATTATTCCTAATTTATAATAATTCACTTCGATGACTCAAGATTTGCAACTGTACATGTACCCATTAGAAAAAACCTGCTGCCTAGGAAACAACATACTAGACTAACTAAAATATATAAATGATTCTGAATTTTTGTTCTCACCTTCACGACGAAGCCAGATTCAAAGTATGTATGGATTCTAAACTTGTATAGGGCTTCATCTGCATTTGGGAAAGCTGAGTAAAAAGCAAATACGAAATAATATCCATATTCGTAGGAGGAGCACCAACAATTGAACAATTCAGTTCAGAAATATTCAGTGTAAAAAGGATCTAAATCACTGATCAATCCTCAACTTCATTTTATACCTGTAACAAATACATTGATAAAAATGTAAACAAAAGATGGGGATGTATTTTCAAGCATACCGTTCACCAAAGCCTCTGCTTTTCAACAATAGTGTCTTCAGTTAATCATTCTCCATCTGAATATTATTAATTAACAACACAAAAGCTCCGAAAATAACCAAAAATACACTTTTACAAGCCAAAGGTACACACTGACAATGATATTCTTATGGCGATTATCGGTTTGTGTGCCAACAACACGGGTCACGTGGTATGGATTGCCTAATGAAAGAATTTGTGAAAACTTAGGTTATCTTTCGTCATCGCGCGGAATGGTGAATTTTGAAGGTTATTGTAATTTGTAGTGACTTTTATTATATGCGTACTGTGGCTATCAATTATGGAGATAGCAAGAATGTGGCAACCATCACCACATATCACAATCAACTGCCTGTCACATTGAAGGTTTTATAGAAATTACCAAAACGTCACCGAAACTATCATACTCTCTTGAAAGTGACTGTGACTTCTAAGTGATATTTAAGTGGTACAGGATGGTTACTGCAACGGTTATTTTCCACTTTTGAGTTTAAAAACCTATAAAGTGATTTGCTCAGAGGCCATAATGTTTCAGTCACCTCAAATGACACTAATAAGTTATAGAACTATGGAGTGGCTACCATAGATGGAAATTACGTGACTTCAACCATACAAATATAAAATTTTAGTTATTCTTAATGTATAGTGGTAGATTCACTGGTAATTACGTGATAACCACCGAGTCGAAGTTGCAGTATCAGTTTCCGTCACTATAATGCAGCTTGGAAGCGTTTTCTGCATTTGTGACACACAACTGTTTTATGCCTACCAAAAAAAGAGAAAATGGGAAAATGTAACAAAAATCATTAATTTTATAAATATAGACATAATTCAATAAGAAGCTTCCCAAGCAGCATTATAGTGACGGAAACTGATATGGCATCTTCGACTCGGAGGTTATCACGTAATCACCACTGAATCTACCACTATAGAGAATAATTGAAATTTCATATGAGTATGGTTGTAGTCACGTAATTTTCATCTATGGTAGCCATTCCACAGTTCTATAACTTATTAGTGTCATTTGAGATGTCTGAAACATTATGGCCACTGAGCAAATCACTTCAAAGGTTTTCAAACTCAAAAGTGGAAAATAACTGTTGCGGTATCCGTCCTGTACCACTTTAATATCACTTAGAAGTCACAGTCACTTTCAAGAGAGTATGATAGTTTCGGTGACGTTTTGGTAACTACCATAAAACCTTCAAAGTGGCAGGCACTTGATTGTGATATGTGGTGATGGTTGCCACATTCTTGCTATCTCCATAAGTGATAACCACAGTTTGCATTTAATAAAAGCCACTACAAATAACAGTAACCTTCAAAATTCACCATTCCGCGCGATGACGAAAGCTAACCTAAGTTTTCTCAAATTATTTTATTGTGGCTTACAAAAAGTTTGTTTAACCTGTTACGTGAAACATGAATGATTTTGAAAGATAAGTGCCATGTGAAGTGGAATGAATAGAAAAAATCGAATTTAACGGTTTTCTTCACATAAAGGATTCAATATAAAATTGAACCAGAAAATGGTAGATCTCAGGTGAAAAACAACTACTTTCCTGGCAAATACCACGCAGAACGTTGAATGATATTCACCTGAAAATCCATGCATACTTCCATATAATATCAATGGACATTGAATGCAAATGTTTCTTTCTGATAAGCTCGATTATGTTCAATTTATGTCGTGTTCACCTAACAATCCGCATACCGGTTTCAGGCTTCTTGGCCCTCATCAGTACGGAGTAGTCAACCAGCCAAAGGTCCAAAGAACTCTGGCTGAAGTGAAACACAACGTAAACAAACCATCATCGATCTTGTAACACCTATAGGTACGCCGGAAAAGATAAACTTTAACTGGCGGTACCTAGTGACAGAAAGAAACAAAAACCCTTTAACGGTTTTCTTCACATAAAGGATTCAATATAAAATTGAACCAGAAAATGGTAGATCTCAGGTGAAAACAACTACTTTCTTGGCAAATACCACGCAGAACGTTGAATGATATTCACCTGAAAATCCATGCATACTTCCATATAATATCAATGGACATTGAATGCAAATGTTTTTCTGATAAGCTCGATTATGTTCAATTTATGTCGTGTTCACCTAACAATCCGCATACCGGTTTCAGGCTTCTTGGCCTCATCAGTACGGAGTAGTCAACCAGCCAAAGGTCCAAAGAACTCTGGCTGAAGTGAAACACAACGTAAACAAACCATCATCGATCTTGTAACACCTATAGGTACGCCGGAAAAGATAAACTTTAACTGGCGGTACCTAGTGACAGAAAGAAACACTCCGAAAATCTCCCACCTCGATAGGTTTCTAAATAAAAGATTCCTTCTCAGTAGGAGTGGCAAGCCCGTCTAGCATATAGTGAAAGATAAGTGCCATGTGAAGTGAAATGAATAGAAAAAATCGAATTTAACGGTTTTCTTCACATAAAGGATTCAATATTCTATTCTATTCATTCATTAATTCTGTTTGTTGTAAAGTGCGACAACTCACCTAAAATGGGTTTATATTGAGTAATTCGGCGAATTTTCCCTTTTCTATTAATATCTTGGTTTTTATTTGGAAATCACAATGCGCTTTTCTATTTTATTTATTCTCAACTCTGTTTTTCCCCAATAGCAACATAACATTTCGAAATTATAAGTCATCCATCAAAAATATATATAGGGTCAAACAACTAAATTACATTATATAGGGTAAAACAACTAAATCTAAACACTGTTTGCATAAATGCCATGATTTCCATTACTTGTTAATTGATAATTGTCACTTGATACTTGATAATTGTTGATTGGAGCTGCATAAATCTACTATACTTGGCTACATGTCCTTTTTCAACAATTAATGAACATGTACCCGCAATTTCGAAGTTATAACTTCGGAGTGGCAGGTTATAATAGCCGGCTGTGTTCGCCCCTTCCAAGGGTATAAGACCTTTTGTAATTTTTAGGTTATAACTTTGAAGTGGTAAGTCATGGGCCTGCGACGTGGGTGCCACTTTCCAGTGGTGGAGAAGTTGATAATTTAGTTCCCCTGGGCACTTCATGATGGAAGGAGCATTAGAGTGGTATATTTACACTTTTAGCCACTTTGAAGTTATATTTTCCAAAAGCCGCCATATCTACAGGAATTTGCTGGGTTACTAGATAAATGATCGAAATATTCAATAAAGATTAATTTGTCATCAACATTGCATCAACCGTAATAATTTGTTACGTGAGGATTTGTTTTAACTAACCAAGATTGTTGAAACAATGTTTGAGGGATTTAAGTACATAATTTCAGAGGCGAGTTATTTCCAAAATTATAATGTTTTCCTTAAATAAAGTGTATTCAGATGGCGCGTGCTCACAATCGAGCTACAACACCCATATTTCACATCAAACTTTCAATCGTTTTAATTCAATCCCGGTCAGAAAAATTCAAATTCAATATACTTACTTATGTTTATATGTTATATATTTTTATAGTTGATCGACTGTTAGAAATGAATCAGGCAAAATGGAAGAATGAGGAACATTTATCACAAAAATATGTTGCTGAACAGAGATAGGGCTACATATTATTTACACTAACGCAGTCAGTTGTTGAACATGTCTAGTGTCGACCACTACATATCCACGTTATTGCCAGGTGACCACAACGTGGTTGGAATGTGGCTATCTGAGATCCAGGAACGTAGATAGGAACGTAGCAGTCACCAAAAAAGTGTTCCCCATTTTGGTAGCCGCCGCGTGATAGAACCGTGTATATTACGTGGCAGAGGTTGTGGTCAAACACTTCAAAGTTTTCCAGAATCGTGGCCGCAACGTTTTGTCCACTTAATTAAGTAGTGAAAATGTATGAATTTATGAGCACTATTATGGATAGTAATAGCAGAATTTATAGGCATTTGGTAGGTTTTTGGAGTGCTAGCAGTATAGTGACTTATTTCTATGGATGAAGTTGATGGTACATTGGAATTATCTAGATCAACTGACAATTGATTTATTTGGTCGTAATTATTTAACACTTCAGTTGTGTTTTTTCTGCGAGTATTGAGCTGCTGTTCTTCGTTTGTCGAAATTTTTCGAGAAATGTTAATCTTATTCGATAAGCAGTCGTCGATATATACTCCTGCAACTGCAGAAGAACGCCAATCTCCATGCTTTTCAAGTGTTACCAAAACACTCCCAAAGTTACCTAGAACGGTTGTAGAGCTACGGCGGAAGCAATGTCCTGTGTGTGTGTCCTAGGTTCAGGCAGTTTGAAAAAAGTGCCAATTTTTCCTGGAATTTTGCTGAGTGCCTTTTTTTCGATCGTTAATACTGTACATTTATTATTCTTGTAATAAATAAATAGGCGAATAAGGGAATAGTACATCGTGTATCTAGTAGTGAAAGCAATATATTCCCGGACGAATACTTTTTTTCTGAAATCACAATCAACATCATCATAAATTAAGGAATTTTTATAAATGCATAACAATTTTTGATTACCATCTTATTATCTATGAAATCGTTTCCTTGACAATCACTGTTTGTTTATTGTTGTGACAAAAGTCAGAGATTCACTACTTATTACTGTTTAATATCTACTTATCGCTGAAAAATATTTTAAAATATTTAAAATGGCAGTGCGTGCGGGACACCACCAGAGTTAGTAAATGCTGCTGAAAATGTCATCTCAAATTTATTGCCAGATAAATCCAAGACAAAATATGAATATGCTTACAAACGTTTTATGGATTATTGCCAAGAAAAAAAGACGACCTCCCGATCTGAAAATGTCATGATTGCACACTTTTCCGATTTATCTACAAAGTTGAAGGCATCTACGTCATAGTCAAATCACTCCATGCTGAGAGCTACACTTAGTACTTACGGGCTTTCCTGAAACGTCAAAGTGACAACTAAAAACCAAAGAAATCAAAAGTTTTGTCAGATAAACAAATTGAAACGTTTATTACTCAAGCACCAGATTATATATACTTTATGAATGAGGTACGTTTAGAATGTAAGAATTTTAAAATTACCTAGATATTTATGTTGTAATTACTTTTTAGGGTTCCTTAATATTTGGTGTTGCCGGTGCATGTCACCGTGATGAACAATATCAATTAAATTTGAATGACATAAAAGATTTTGGATCTAAGCTTTTGATTAAAATACCCGATAATAAAACGAACAAACCAAGATCATTTGTGATAAAAGAAACTTATATGCCATTCTATAAAAAATGTGTTGCATCCCGTCCAGAAAATTTTGGAAGTTGCCGCTTTTTCTTTAACCCTTTCAGTCCCGATGGATGGTTCCACACTGGAACCACAATTCGAAATAATTTTCCATGCGGCCTAGTGGCCGTTGGACGGGACCACTCTTGCACGCTGTGTGGCTTGATATTGCCCCCACCAAATCCCAGCCACGCCGGCAGGTTTTTTCTACATGCCACGTTCCGGCAACACAAGATTGTTGACGAGTGTTTATTTTTAAGGATTGACATTTCGAATTATTATGAAAGGTGAGTTTAACACTAATTTTGATTGAAATATGATGATGTGAGTGCATCTATACATTGAAGGTGTTAGAATTTTCTGTTTTTTCTCTATTACGATAACAAATATTGGTTGGTCCTGTACATATAAGTACACATATTTTTCAGGAAAAGGTTGGATCAACCATGCTAAATTATCTTCCGAGGATGAGTTCTGCTTACTAAGAGACATTCCTTCAGATGATGCCTCTTTCTTTTCTAAAACCCCTTCAGAGAATTAATTAGAGAACAACGATGATAATTTTGAAGATACTGAATCAGACGCAGATATCGATGATCAGGACACCACACACACACAGAAAACCTCGTTAGACTGGAATTCGGAAGATGACATCCCATTAGCAAACCTCGTGAATCAAGGAGGAGATGAGGTGGATGAAAACAACTCAATAAAGTGAGCCCGAACCTACAATGAACCTTTTGGTCCAAACATACCCAAATCTACATTTTCATGCTTATTCCCTCCAGATCTAATAGATATAAAAACTTTTTAACATAAAATTAAACTAACGAAATATGGAACTGAAAAATAAAAAATAAAATAAACCTTCTTAGTCTCTATAACTAAGCTCCTAATCTAATGTAAGTAACTAATTTTGAATCGGCGCTAAACAAACAGGCAAATTAGTTAAGGCGTAAAAGGATGGCATCGAGTTGCACGGTGACATTCTGATGATTTTTTTGAAGTAATTTAATGATCTTCGTTGATTGTTCGTTTGGCGCCGACTCAAAATGAGTTACCTACATTAGTTTAGGAGCTTAGTTATTGAGACTAAGAAGGTTTATTTTATTCTTCACTTTTCAGTTCCGTATTTTGTCGGTTTAATTTTTTGTTAAAAAGTTTTTATTTTTTCAATTTTTTGTGGCTGAAATGTACTAATTACTACCTACTTGTTTTTTGATTACTTCCAAAATACTTACTTACCCACCTTACTTCAACTATTACCAGTTAAATAATATGATTATCTACTTTTACTATTTGTTGTAATATAAATTATTTTTGTTGTTTTGAAATTGTATTCATCGTTGTGATAGATAATTCTCCAATGTGGCAACGCTGCACTCTTCGCAGAATATGAGATTGCGGTGGGCAAGAAACGACCGACTTGACGGAGTTGCTTCATCGCTCGTTTGTTGTAGTCAGTCAGCTGAGTTTCGATATAGCACATTCCAGTCTGAAGAATGGTGATATTGAAAAAAAAAATCAATCGGAGAGACCCTGAACCCTGTCACTGAAATTCGCGACACTACACGTTATCGGTAGAAATACAAGGATTATTTTTCGATACGTCGCCAGCTAGTTTGGCAGAGATAAATTTCATTTCATATTTACTCACAGGGTGAAAATGGAAGTAGTTCATAAGTCGACAACTGGGATGTCAATCCATTCATAGGCGTAATTAGTTGAAAAGCAAACTAGTAAATTTTCTGGAAAAAAATATATCAAGAAACTCTAAACAAGTATAGATAGACCGAGGGCCAGCAAAAACACACGTATGATTAGCTCAAAGCTAAAACTTTTTGAGAAGTAAGCCAGTGTTATAAATTACAGGGCAGCGCAAGTATGGCGGCCCGTAGGTGTCGGCGTTGCGCACCGAAATTTTTTCATGTGTCAAAAAAACTATGCCCTTGAGAAATGAGCTCGAAGCTAATTCTTGTTTTATATTATACATAAGATAGCCAAAGTATGAAGGATTAGTATGCCATACCAATGAAGCATCTCAAACTGTCCGCCATACTCAATTAAACGTGTAATTTTTTTATGGTCTCTTGAAATACGAGCTCAAAGCAAATATTTTCACCAAATAATAGAAAAAAATGTCTCATCACCGATTAGGACCATGCCATACCGTTTCGGTGTCCCCGAGGGGGAAACAACTCTTTAAATAGGTGTATATACAGAAAATTTAATATTTCAATACGACTTTCAGTACCAAAATATCTTAAATATATTTAAATTATTTCATTATCAGTTTCAGTAATTCAGTATCAACAAATACCACTTCAAACTTTAAATTACTTTTTTCCAAAAACCACTCCATACTTTAAATATTATTTTCACTATCAAAATATCTACAATATATTTCAATACTGACATATTTCCAAGAAATACTTAAAGTTTTAATATTGTTTTCATTACCAAAATACCATTCTCAGTATTTCATCACAATTTAAATATTACAATATCCTTTTCAGTCCCCGAATATATTTAAAATAATTGGGATTCAGTTCAGTCTATAATTATATTTTTGTATACGCTCCACAAAATGCCTATTTTGGATACTGAAAATAGTCCGTAGAATACCACTTTACCGGACTAGGCCGGTAAAGTAGTTATCGGTCTATTTTTGTTTATTCAGAAAACTGAACATTTCAGGAAATGCAATGAACTATAGAATATTTGAAATTTCGTAGTGACAGCACCCGTTTTCTTCGAAATATTCTTTTGGGATGCTTATTTCATGAAAAATTAACACTAATATTTGACAAATGTGTCATTGACAAACAATCGCTTGCTAGATTTTTGCACAACTTCCTTACACTAGCGTATGGATGGTGATTGAAAATGTATGCACGGCGGAGAAATATGTGTAACATTTATGTTCTGTTTATTTGTTAAGCTAAAAAATGTTGTATGCAACACGTACGCAAATAGCTTTAGCGACTATCATCTACATATTCCGATTCGTCCGCTAAAGCCTCACTTTGTGAACTTGTTACATAAACTACTATCATTTTTACTACGTTTTTATTACCTCGCTTATGTGTCAGTCCGGTACAAATCTTGCAATCGATTTCAAACCAACTTCCCGATGAGCTAGAGACTTTAAACTTCGGAAATGCCTCAGAAGTGGATGACAATAGAATATTAACTTGTTTTCTGGACTATCTGTTAGTTTTTTTACGGACCACAAAAATGAGGTTAGGATCATCTTTCCATGCCCATGATGAGCGGACGTTGTTTTGCGATCTAGAGTGTGCTCCGGGATAATGAACCCTATTGCGATTCTCGACTTTACAGGCATCGCCCAAGGGAGAAAGTGAGGTAAGAAAATCTAAAAATCTGTTAAAGTAACAAATATTTCCTCTTGAAACAGTGGAAAAACCCAGAAACTACGGCTAATTGATCAAAATAATACATTGAATCATCCCCCGATGGGAGAATCCAGCAGGGGAAGTGCCAATTGTAACAGAAGTGAAACAAGTGAAAACAAAATGCCAGAAAGGAATACCTAATGGAAAACACCCAAAAAAGACGTTTTAGAACGTGGGAAGACAAGTGAAATAGATAAAAACAGTTTACTGAGTAAGTGTACAACGGACAACAGTGAAATTACTATTTGCACAGTTGCACAAGCTGAAAATCTGAGAAATTTTATACAGCTTCCCCCAGATGAGGCAGAAAAAGCGAATTTCTGCATTTCCAAACATGCTAACAGTGAGAAACAGTTCAATATAATGAATACTAACATTAATAAACCTAATACAGACGCTAGAGAGCCCAGCATTGGGTCTGATGATGAGAAATGCGCCCTTGTCGAAGTTAACGCAAAAACATACGAAAAAACGCAAAGTGTAAAATATAGTGAAAAGATACTAGTGAGTCCAACCATTCACAATGTGGGGATAGGAAAGGGGTATAAGGAAACACAATCACTGAAACTTTATTCGGAAAAAAAACCTGTTCTCCACACTAACAGAAAATCTGCAACAAAAAATTTAAATTGAGAACATACCGGCTAAGAATGAAGTATATGATAGATAAGGAGACACAAAAAACCCAAAAGAAAGAGGATAATATAAAAGATGGAAAAAATCGGAAAGTTGCCCGTAAATAGGAAAATTCGGGTATGTAAGAAATTTGGCGAAGAAAAAGACTATCGAGTCATTTATTACCGAGAAGTGGTTAGACTGTCGCCTACTAAGCACAAGGTCACAGGAACGAATCCTGGTCGGGATAACATTGTTTTTTTTTATTTTATAAAAACAACGGCACAACGGCTGGACCGATTTGGCTAATTGTTTTTCCGAATGTTCGTAATACTCCGAATATGATTTTTAAGAAATAAAGTGTTTTTAGGAAAATTATTGGAAATTTCTATGTCCTGGAAAAGTTTTTAGGAACATGTTTGTGTTGTTGTTTGCTAATTTTTTTCGGGAAAGTGGGATAACGAATGGAAAAACGGGATAACTGGAAAATGGGAAGCGAGCAGAATCAAAGGCATTACCTAGATGAAACAACACAAAAAAATCCACGAGAGTTTTCAGGAAAAAAAAGAAATATAGAAATTTGGACAGGACGTCTGTCGGGTCAGCAGTAAAGAATAAATAGTTTGTTTGAGGTCAATATGTTTATAATTAGCGATATAAATTCATTCCCAATAAAATCCATTCGTTGGGGGATATTACCAAAAATGTATTCATTATTAATTTTGAGTTTATTTAAAGTGAATAAGTCATATTAACACATAAACATTTTCGTTTTGCTTTTTCAATGTTATTTATTATAAATTATTTTTATAAATTTTTCGATTGCATAATTTATTAGTTGTTAATTAATTTAGTTAACTCATTGTAGGCATAAGTAAACTGGACCGCAAAAACATAAGTTATTTTTTCGGGTAGATTATTCCTAGAGTTGATCTGATGTTTTATCAGCATACGTTTTGTTTTTAGTTTGACAGTTAAACCTCTATTTATTATATTATTTATTTTATTTATTAATAAATATTCATTTTGGAATACTTTTTATTTTTCAGTTATTTTCCCTGATTTTCAAATAAAGGATTTTTGAATGAAATATAATGATATGTCCCAATAATTTGAAAATTTTCATTTTAATTTCTCACCAACACATATACACTTTAGGTACTTTTGTAAAAACACGTGTTAAATTATACCAAAATCATTGATTCATTCAGTTCAATAGTTCCATCACACATTCCATACTTTTCAAATCCAAGTAAATTTCCAGTATTTTCAATTTTAATTATTTTCAATGCATCTCTAGGACTTTAAATAGCTTCAGTATACTTTAATTATTTAAATACATTTTCAGTTCATTAAATACTATCATTAACCTGAATATTTCATTAGTGCGTTTTTGAAATATATTTCAAATATTGTTCATTATCAGATATGTATTTAATTATGGTGTACATATTTTGGGTAGTTGTTTCCCCCTCGGGAGTACCCGCCATACTGATTCAAACTTCTCAAATTTTTCACTAGTCCATGTACACACCTGGAATAGTTATTTATACAACAATAATATAAAGCGACTCTTTTTTGCATGCGCGAGAAGTTTTTAAAACCAGAAAAAATTGGAACAATTATTAGGTTGTCAGGTTGCATAGTAACAATTTCAATAATTGAAGTGGCCATTACTATAAAACCGTAATCAGATAATTTTCGTGAATTTATAAAATATGGCTTTAATTATGGATGAAGAAAGTGATTTTAGTAAAACATCTGAAATTCCTGCCATCATGACGGAGTCAGTGGAAGCAGTTAGCTTAGAACTCCTACCAGTAAAGTCCAGACTACTATATGAAAAAGAATATGATGCATTTGATAGTTGGTATTCTCAGAAAAAATATCTAAGGTATCAGAACCAGTCTTTCATGCGCATTTGGGAGAAAAATCTAAAACTATGAAGTCGTCAACCCTGTTGTCGAAGTTTTGTATGTGAAAATCAACTTTAGCTGTTAACAAGAACATACATATAGGTGACTATCCCAAAGTGAAAGCATTTCTTAAAAGAAACAGTGCTGGCTATAAGCCGAAACAGGCAAACGTTTCCACGAGAGAAGCGGTAACAGAATTTTTGCTTGATGCTGCGGATTAAATTTTTTTATTGATGAAAGTAGTTATGATTATGGGATTGTGAGGCGGTTGTCGCCGGGAAAAACTATCTAAAATCATCATATTGAGGACAAGGATTCTTATATAATTGTTAAAATTCGTGATTCAAAAACGAAAATACAAGAAACATTTGTATTTCCAAATAACAATGGAAACAAATTCAATCCAGCTGAAATTTGCTGTAAGTACATGTCACTGCGTCCTAAGATAGCAGAAAACTCTAGATTTTTCCTTCAGTAGCATGGAAAATGTACAGTTCAAGTAGTCGGAATGAATACTTTTGCAAAAATTCCGAGTCTAAATGCATCATTTCTTGGATTACCTAGAATATACTGGCCATAGTTTTAGAAGGTCCTCTGCGTCGCTTTTAGTTGGCTCAGGGGCTGATATTTTGAGACTTAAACATCATGGTGGTTGACGATCGTCGACCGTTGCAGAAGCGGTGGAGCTGTCCGTGGAAGAAAAAGTGAAAATTGGAAACGGTATTTTCAGTGGTGATATCAAGAAAAGTGGAAATGTCGAAGTCGAGAACAATAATACTTGTAACATCATACAAGAAAAGCCATTTGATTTAGTTTTACCAAAATCATCGTTTAGAGTTAACATACAGGATATCAGCAATAATTGTACTATTAATATAAATCTTGTGAAAAATTAGTATGGATGGAATATGATTGTAATATATTCAATAAAAAACGATTGAAATGAGAATGACGGGTATTGTGTATTACCTGTATTTGAACAACGTAGGTCTGTACTTTTTTCACTCTGTTCAAAAATAGCCCACTTTTGACATTCAAAAGTCATAAAAAATGACACATGTCTAACGAAAGTATTGGCAAAAAAACATATATCGATTGATTTTGATGTCTAGAAGACGAGTCTGTGAGTGCCATACCGATTGGATGTCTCGATCGTAAGAAGTTAACCTATAAATTTGTAATTTTTTTACAAGTGTGATGTATAACAGGCACTCATGTTTTTGAGACAAATTGAATGTCTGGAATACGAAAAAATATGCGCCGTTTGCGAGGAATAATTGAATTATGTATTACCTACCAATCAGGCATTCGATAAGTCGTTCAATTTCGATGCCTTTCTAATTCCACCATGTACAGCCGAATTATTTCAACAGTTAATGAGGGTTCTTCGCGGCAGCAACATTTGGTGCAATGCACATTTACAATAAATATCATCTTACGATTCTGCTGATGGTTATGGCTGGAAATTGTTAGGCGCTTACACTTTCCATTGGTTCGTGGAGCGACAACCCAACCAGACGATGAACAACCGAATGAAGACGAAGGTGAATATATAAAATCACATTTTACAATCATGCAGAAAAAATACTTGCAAATATCAGTAACAGTTTCAAAAGATAACGAATACACAAAGCTGATAGTTCAACAGTTCCTCTATAATTGTATAATTGAATATCATCAAATCATTATAATTGCAGAAACTGTAAGCTCTGACGAGGACACTGAAGATTGGAATGAAGAGGAAGACGACGAAGATAGTGATTTAGATGATTTTCACTACAATATATCATCAGATGAAGATAGCGCCGATGAAAAAGAAACATCTAATGGGGATGAATAATACATATATTTCGACCTAAAGTACACCGCACGAAAACATATGGGAAATTGGCTCTCGGTCGAATTGGCTGAAATTTTATTATTTTTTAGTAGGTTGGATCATTAGAAAAAAGTGTTAGTTCAAATGATTTTGTATGTTTGGTTTCTGAGATATAAGCGGCCAAAGTTCGAAAAAACGTCGTATTGGGGTAGGATTGACAAAGAAAAAACTGTTTTTTTAGTCGAAATGAGACAGAGTAAGGTTGGAAATGTATTGATCGGAACTCATAAATATGTTCAATTGTAATCTTATTGATGAGTATGAGTACATAAGGGGTATAGTAAAAAAAAAACATTCTTCCGGATTTTTTTTCCAGCACTATTTCAAAACCAACAAGTTATATTTTGTTAAGATAGCATAGTTTCAGTCTATTGTAGGCGAGAAAACGTGTTTTGTTTCTTGATGACCCTCTCTATATATATTTTTTAATTTTCGAGTATACCCCTATACGGAAAATAATTGACAGATCGTTTTTGATTACAAAAAAAAGGAATTAATTGCTACTGTCAGTGCTGCTTGGTTATCTAATAGGATATAAATCTTTGCCCTCCTGAGGCCTAACTCAAGGCATTCTTGGGCGAAAATTTCTATTGCATAGGTTTCTGCTTGAAAAATTGTTGGGGCTTTGCCTAGGGGTTTTGGGAGCCTGAAGCTAGGCCCCGTTACTTCCACTCTAGCTCTTTTGTCCATCTTGGAACCATCAGTATATCATTCTAATGCATTCCTTCCTAGTTGAGGCCCGTTCGTTGTGAAAACATGGTGGTTGTTTATAACCACTTCATGATTCAGTTCGAATTCGTGCCTAGCTGGCATAATATCTAATGACTTATACCCGGATTCCAGGGTAATATTTTCCAGAATCTTCAGATGTCCAATCAGATTTTCAGTCTTCAAGTTTGATGCCTGGTGCAGTCTGCAGGCATTCTTTACCGCTTTCTCCGTAATGAAGCAGTATATCATTTTTGGCTCCAAACCCTATATCTTGCCAAAAAGTCTGCGGCACGTCCAGGTTGCCTTGACTTTTTTTCAGTGTTGTAATATTCTGGAACTAATACACAATATAAGTTTAGGTACTCATTTATTGTTCCTGAATATTATACTTCACACATCTAACATCCAATCGTACATGACATATATATTGCCTGGGCACACAGGTGCTAAATGACCTTTTTTTTGCATTTATGGCAAAAACAGTCTCGAAATGAACACCTCGCTTTTTCGTGATTCTTCCTACCGCAAACCTCACATTTTGGAAACGTTTGTTGATTGTAAATAGATGAATCATGCGCCTTACCATTGTCGTGACCACTCCTACCGGCTCGATTTGTCGGTAGAACATTATGTCTTCCTGAATAGTTACCAGCATAATGAATTTCTGGCTCGTGTTTTACGAAAACGGCTGACTCGCTTTGGACAGATGGATGGGCGGCTGATTTGGTGGTTGCAATATTTACCACTGCCTCCAGTGTCACGGTAACTTTCTCCTCGAAAAGGCGGTTTTGAACTGCACCCCTGTCATATCCAATTATGAACTGATCTCGTAACACCATCTGAAGATGGTCCACACCAAAGTCACACAAAGCTGCTGACTCCCGTATTCGTGCACTCCACTCTCTGGCCGATTCACTAGATGATTTACGCGCAGTGTAAAATTTATAACGCGCGGCAAAAACTGGCAAACTTATTTTGAAGTAATCTGACAAAAGTTTAATCAAATCATCATACTTTTTTGTCTCTGGTTCCACAGGTAAACATAAATTATGCACCAACTTGTATGCATCCTCGTTGAATGTGTTTAACAGGATTGCTTTCTTACGGTCCTCTTCCGTAATCGCATTCGCTTTGTAATAATTTTCGATGCGCCTTTTAAATATCCCCCAGTCTGAATTTGCCGGGTCAAATTCGCGTAAATGACCGATGCTGGAAACAGCCATTTTATACACTCTTCACTGAAACACGTGAGTTACTTTAGTTTGACTCGTGGGTTCTTTTAGAATAAAATTAATTTGAACTATATTCCACTGTAAAAACGTCCTCGTCGCCACTATGTAATAGTCTGGAACTAATACACAATATAAGTTTAGGTACTCATTTATTGTTCCTGAATATTATACTTCACACATCTAACATCCAATCGTACATGACATATATATTGCCTGGTGTCGCTCCGCGACACCTGTGTTTCATTAACTCTTAATTAGCGCATGCGCTAATTAAGAGGTACAATATATCACAAGTGTCATGACTGTCCCCTGTTAGTTTTTCGTCGATAATAACTCCCAGGTAGTTGACTTCCTTGGAAAAAGTCAGCTGAGTTCCATTCAGGGCCTTAGGTTTGTACTTTCGCCTCTTCGTGAATGGAACCAGCATTGTTTCGCTAGGATTTACATTAAGTCCTCTCTTTACAGTTTGTGAGGTGGTGAGGGTGCCTGTCCTCGCAAGAATCAGTTCTCTGCTCCCCTCCATTCTCGAATATCTGATCAAAATTTCTGTTAATGCCTCTTACCATAGAGGCAACAACAGAAATTAATGAGGTGGAAGAGAGCTATCGAAATCAAGCTCCTGCGGGAAAAAGACTCAAGAAAAAACATTTCCCGTTACTCCTGGTCTCAAAAATTTGTTAAAGAATGTTTTCAGTATGACGGCCATTTGAAGACCTCCTATCGATATGGCATTGCTTCTATTCATCAAAATGGACCACGGGGGTCATGAAAACGAACCGCTATACTTGTGCCTATGATACATGGACAAGTGGAAAATTTGACATTTTTGAATAATTACGGGACACCGAATCAGTATGGCATGGTCATAATCGGTGATGAGACATTTTTTCCCATTATTGGAGACGCTGCATCGGTATAACATACAACTCCTTCATACTTTGCCTATCTTATGTATAATATAAAACAAGAATTAGCTTTGAGATCATTCCCCAAGGGCATAGTTTTTTTTTGACACATTAAAAAAATTGCGCAGCGCAACGCCGCCATACTTGCGCTGCCCTGTTATGTATAACACTGGCTTACTTCTAGAACAGTTCTAGCTTTGAGCTGATCATGCGTAAGATGGCGGTGTACTGATCAGCTTACTGCGCTTTTCCGTCGCAATCGGACGTGTTTTGCTTAGTTTTTCCTAGTCACAGACTACCTAGAGATACTTTGTTAGTTTGCGAAAATAACTGAATCTATAACTGAAAATATTGCCTCAACCTACTTATCAACGATATATAAAAAATGCCCCCAATTTGAGATATAACTTCGGAAATGTATAAAAATGAAGTTTTAAGACGACGGGCTTGAAAAAAATTGGTTTTGGTCTTTTGTGGTGGAAATGACTCTCAAGATATGAAATAATTGATAAAAAACCTTTTTAAAGGCAAGCTTTCATTCAAATGCACTAAAAAGTAAAAAATAATTGCTTTTGATGTGTGACGCAGGTTATTCCGTGAGTTATAGATTCAATAGCTTGTCTCTTTTTCAACCGACGAAACCAAAAAGGAGGAGGTTCTCTATTCGACCCGTATATTTTATGTTTTTCCATCATATTTTTTTATGTATGATTACGCATAACTTTTTACTGAGGCGTCCGATTCCGATAATTCTTTTCTCAGTGGATGAAGTGTACTTCAAGTTTGGTCCTCTTTGAATTTAAAAGATGAAATCCACCCCTAAGGGTAGCGAAATGAAGGATATTGATCACTCACCCTCTGAATTCTGGTCCGTTAACCGATTCTATCAGGCATAACTTTGTACTGGGTTCTTCGATTTGGATGATTCTTTTTTTAATAGATAGGGTATACCTTATATTTGGATTTCGAAAGGAATTAGCCACCCTTACGGGTGGAAAAATAGGGGATAATTGATTTTTCACTAATGAACATTAGCACACACAAAATTAAACCGACGAAATACGGAACTGAAAAGTAAAAAATAAAAACTCTTTAAACCGACGAAAAAATCAACTGAAAAGCAAAAAATAAAATAAACCTTAGTCTAAATGATAATTGAGCTCCTAAACTGATGTGAGTAACTGATTTTGAGTCGGCGTCAAACAAACTAGCAATTGAATTAGGTGAAGCGTAAAATGATGGCAGCGAGATGCACGGCTGCGTTTTGATGACTTCTTTCATAGATAATGATCTTCGATAATTGTTTGTTTGGCGCCGACTCAAAATCAGTTACTCACATTAGTTTAGGAGCTCAATTATCTTTAGACTAAGAAGGTTCATTTAATTTTTTGCTTTTCAGTTGATTTTTTCGTTGGTTTAATTTTTTGTTAAAAAGTTTTTATTATTCGAACTGAAAACTGAAACAAGCTTTTATATTTATAACTCACCTATCACTAACCTATGTCACATATCCCAATCAATAATTTCTTACTTTTCAGTGCATTTGAATGAAAGCTTGTCTTTAAAATATTTTTTTTTCATTATTTTATTCTGTGCTTTTTTGTACTCAACTACGCTTTAATCTATGCATTTTTGTTAAGGCATCGTTATTATGAGGCCATTTTTTTCTGTAAGCTATGAGCTATCTACTCATTCAATGAGGAGACTATCTAAATATCAACTTATCCGCCATCTTGAAATTGCCATCTTCAATTTTTGAATTTCAACTAATAATCAATTATTTTCTACTAAATTCATAATCTCCGACCCCAAAAATCCCCACGTACCAAATTTGAATCGAATGGGACCATAAACCTTAATCTCGTCCGCCATCTTGGAGGACCATTTTGTTTTTTCTCTAACAAAAATTCCATGAGTCGCCATTTCAATTTCATAAAGTTTGACAAAAAATTCATAATCCACGATTACGAAAACACCCACATACCAATTTTGAATGAATCGGACCATAATCACAAAACTTGTCCACCATCTTGGAGCCGCAATCTTGAATTTTTAAATTTTGACAAATAATTCACAATCTCCGTTCCCGAAAATCCCCCCACACAAATTTTGAATCGAATCGTACCATAATCACAAACTCGTCCATCTTGGAGCCGCCATTTTGTTCTTTTCTCCAACAATTTTTTTATAATTTCGTTTTCACCGGAATCCTGAACACCTTTCAAATTTCTCAATCGGATAACGGTAAGTGCTTCAAAAATGGATTACACATTTTTACATACGAACGAAGCAAGTTAAATAAAAGCTTGGAATAATAATTAAAAAGGGCAACTATGGGTAAGAGAAAATGCATCAATATGTTATCTTTATTTACATCACTTGTTCCTGATGATCGATTCTGCCTTCATTAACAAAATAGTTGCCGAATTACGCTCGAACGTTATCAGCTGATGACGTGCATAGTCCATGGTGGGTAGAATTAACCTTGTCAGATATTCTGTAATTAAATCCATTTATTCTTGATTGAATCCATCTCTCATTCGAACATATTTGAATCCGTCATTTCGAAAAGGGTCACATTTTTCCAAATTATCACTGTTTGATGCCATTCTATTCATTGGAGCGTTTTACATATTTCCTGAGGAATGGGCACATCTTCATGTACCACAAGACAACTTATAAAACAATCAAAAATTAAAGTCTTTCTGAAAATGGCACGAGTCCTGGACTTATGCCCGTTTCGAGTGAAACGAAACGCAACTGTCAGATGTGACATAACCTCACTTTATCTGTTACGAAAATGGAGGATCGCGAGCTTGCCGGAAATGCTTATAAATGCAATGCAATGCAGTACCTGGTGATACAGAACAAAAATACGGAGCATATTAGAGAGTTATTGCAACGTACGTTCCATACTTCTTTCAATAAAGTTCCTTTTAGTTTGACATATACGCATGCGCATTGTGTCCGACTTTCGGGATATCCTCAATCTAAAATACAGGCTTCCCATACTTTATTTAAATAAAGGGCAAGAACCTTTTATTAAAAGTTCCTTTATTTTGACAGATTTGTTTTTTTCTCTCATATATCTGTCGCCAGTTGAAAATCAAAGGTTTGTTAAGCCCTGCTCGTCTAAATGTTTTCGAAATCAAATAAAGCAGGTTCATTTGGTGGTGGTATATTTCCTACCCCAACACTATTGTGAAGAATTAATTCGTCCAAGTGTCACTTATGCGTCCAACTAACGAACAATATGATTCTTTTCATAAATTCATTTTTCTGCTGAAACAATGACTGAAGAAAAACGGAAAAAAAGATTGAGATTTACATTCGAAGACGATATAATTTTATTACGTGAAGTTGTTTCACATAATTTTACGTACCTGTCAAAATAAAGCTTGAACATAAGCATCTTGGAAGAAGTTTGTTGCAATAACACCCTTTCGATATTGCGTTAGAGGATACTTTAGTAGCGGATCTTTTAATAAAGTTAGCGCTTATTTGTAAGTTGCAATAACTCTCTATTGAGTCATTTCTTGTTAAATATGTGCACTTTTATAATACAGATGCATCTGCCTATTATTTAGATGGAAAACTCAATGTAAAAATTATGCACAGATTATACAAACAAAAATATCCAGATCATCCAATAAAACATAAGTTTTACTTAAAATATTACCAGGAAAACTTTAGCTTATCGTCTGGTAGAAAGCAAATTGATGTCTCTGCACTGTGTGAAGAGTTGAAGATGAAACAAAAAAATCCACATCCTAATGATAATGCAAAAAGAGTCTATCAAACAGATGTTGAGATCCACAAAAGACAAGCAAATATATTTTACAAAAAAAATACAGGGAGTGGTAACTAGGTGCAAGAATATTCCGAAGGTGTATGAGATTGCATTTGATTCTATGCAAAATTTGCCACTTCTTCATATTACATTGCAGGAGGTTTTATGGCTATATGAGTTTTGCATCTCCTTATTGTAAAGGCGTCGCTAACATCGTTCCCAACGTGAATCCATATATTATATTGTCAGTCATGTATTCCAGCTCTCACAAAGGATGGGCACCAGGCTACCCTTACCATCATATGCTGGTAAAGTGCCAATCAGTTGAAAAAAAATGTCAAATTAGAAAAATATATTTCAGCAGAGTACCAATATTTCTATACAGAGGTTTTTGCATGGCCAATAACTTGATGATGACGATAATAACTAACAGTTCTTCTGAAATTTTGGATTTGTGTCTGCATCTAAGAGGTCATTTCGAAAAAAAGCATTAGTCCAAAAATTTTCGTTTAAAATATCTGTATATTTTAATAAGTAAATCTCACAAAAAATATATGTGTCTTCTATTTGTCACCTCCTATCTTCAGTTCCATTAGCAGCATAGACATCTTTATTTGAAACATATTTTCGTTGATCATGAAAAATTTTAATAAATGGACTCGGGCCCTTTTAAAAAAGACGGGTTCAGTTGTGAAGAACTGTAATTGCTTTTATAATCAGTTCGGCACATTTCACTTCAACACCTATCGGTCAATGTAGTATTCTCCACATATATCAAAAGCAAAATCAACATATATACGTGCCAAAGTAAGCCGATAATTGAATATGTATTTCATACGTGAACTGCTTTCCCCCATGAAGTTTCATTACAATTCCAAATACTTCATCAGCTACAATACCTAAGGAAGTGGTGTAACGTGGTCTCCTGTTGAGGGTCTTGAATTTGGTATATCCAAAGACTTTTTAGTGAGTTTTATTTATATAGAACCGAATTTCTGGAAATCGACCCAGATAAAATGATAGTCAGAGTCAATAGCACCAGAGAAAAAAATTGTTTGTAATTGAAATGCAAAGAACCTGAGTGTTTTGGATTCACCATTCTAATATGTTCACCATCGAGTGCGCCAATGCAATGAGAAAAACTTTGTATTCGGCTCATATCTTTGATATTTTGATCCATTTTTCTTTATCTGGTACAAGCATCACGGTGTTTTTCAGTTTAAGTAGTCAAGAGAACTTCTCATACTTGACGAATTATAACAGATATAGTAGATTTGCCAACCTTATACGAATAGTAAAGTTCCGCCATTGAACATCCGCATCTCAAATAATTCATATAATTATATTTTTAATATTGTTTACAGGTAATATGTTGCTGAAAAAATCGAAAATTCAACATCTAAGAAACGCAAATACAATAGTGATGACAAGTTCAGATTTCAGAAAAGAGCATGGAACAGAGAAACTTTGTACCCTAGAATCAACATGAGGTGACGGACGAGAACAAATTATTTTACTTATCTTTGGTGAACGAATTAAAGAAAAACTCGAACGCAAGTGCCTCAGAGCTAAGATGCGTTCAGGTCTACTGGAATGTCATCCTGGATGAGTTGAAGCAAGACGCCAAGGGATTTTAAGGACATTCTGAAGTCATTACCTCTCAGGTAAAGATATAATGTTGTGAATAAACTTGAAGAGAGTCTATTTTCAATGACAGGATGAACCCAAAATGAGCGTTCTGATATATTTTTTAGAATACACAAACAATTTTAGCTTCCTGCAATTCCATTTTCTATGCTCAACCCTAACAGATTGAGCTACTGCAGGGGCTCGTTACCGCTTGTCATCTGAATGAATAAGGTTTAATACACATGGTAAGCGTTAGACGCGCGTTAACGTGCGATAAGCGCATGTTAAATTTTTGAGTAGCGTACACATGCTGGGCGTTCAACCAGCGTCGACGTGCGTTATTTTGTTAATGGCTTGTCGAGCTATTAGCCCGCAATGTTGTATCTAGTATGCTTCAGTCATTGAACGAAAATGAATGTAGAAACAGCTGTGTATTTGCACAGAAGAAATACACTTCGTCGTAATCGTAATCAGATTCACAAAATATAATGGACAGTTCTTCCCAAGCTCTTCTCTTCGGAAATTTTATTCGAATATTTTCGGGATGTCATGTCCCATATTGTATGTTATTTTTTCAATTTTATCGATACATAGCTCCGTGTCCAACGAGACTTCTTTCATTTTTACCAAACACATCTATGCACAACGAAATTCAAACTTGAAATATGGAATGGACCTTTTTATGCACCATGAGAAAACACTGTAATTAGAAAGTATATGTGCTAATATCACTTGGGATTTTTTTTTTCTGATGGGTAGTTTTTCCATAATCTGGGAAAAAGTGGGTTCGTGACGTCACGTTCACTAAAAGTTGATTTGGCATCGTTGTATGAGTTGCGAATCATGGAATTGTGACGTAATGACATTTGTTATTTGATACTTTGATAGGTTCGTTCGTTTGCTCCACGGAATAGGATATTATCAATCGTTTGTCTCTCTTCAGCTCTTTTTCTTGCATATATCTGATACGAGACACGAGATATGCAGAGAACTGCTGCAAATGAACAAGCTCTCCATGAATGTTTGGTATTAAGAAATCTCGGAAATTATTTTATAATTTTAATAACTATGAAAATGTTTAAAAAGTGCAATGGTTGTCTGACCACCAGTGAAAGTGAATCAAACTTTTGTAAAAAGCGGAAATATATGCTTTTGTGCAGAACATTTCCAGGTGAGTACATCAAGGAACGATCTTTAATTTCACTCAATGCAAGTTTGCAAAATCATCGATCAGTACTATATTGTTCTTTGGTTCCAGCTGAAAGAAGATAACTATGAATTGGGAATATGCTAGAACAACGGGATCCAAATTTATGTTCAAGAAAGATGTCTGTCCACATATCAACCTGAAACGACATTGGTCTGACAATGTTTCATCATAAGTACATGACCTACCAACGATGAAGAAACCCAAACCAAATGAAAACATCACTCCTTCAGCTAGTAAAACTGTGTTGAGTGACATTACATCCATGGGAAATATTTACTCAAGAGTTTCGAATAGTTCTTCTCCTAGCAGTAGCAGGCTAGTACATTATCCGATTCACCAAAATAACACCACCAAAAAAAATTCTGAGTATATTCCTAGTCAGTCTTCATCCGATCCTGATTGTGAAAATATCGAAGGACAGCAGCGCCAGCGCTTATCTATTGCACTTATAGAAAAGAAGAGTAATTTCATTTGGGGCTCCCTGAAAATGTTTACCACATTGTGAAATACATTACCAAAATTGAAGAAATTAAATATATGGATGTTCTGATAAGTTTAAAAAAGATACGGGTTGGGGATGTATACTCTCGATTGGCTGATGACTTTGATTGGAGTTAATCAAGTGTTCACAAGATGCCTATGATGGCAAATTGTTTACAAGAGCTTAAATATTGGCATATTGACATATCTGAAATTGAAAGAAATTTGCCAATCCCTTTCAGAGCTCGCTATAAGAAAGTTCATTAAACTATTAATTGTCTGGAAATTGAAAAACCCTCTGATCCTGTTCGTCTGTCCATGACTTGGTCAGAATAGAAAAAATGCAATAGTGTAAAATTTTTAATATATGCTACTCCAAATGGCACAATACAATTAAATTTTATTTCAGGAGCATACGGTGGACGAATTCTTCAACAACTTTGTCGATAAGATTCATTTCTTCTATTTCGATTGATTGAAATTCAAAAATACTTTAAATAACTAGAATGTGCAGTATTATGTCAAAGTTTTCTAAGGTTTGTTGTCACATTCTCTTCATGAATGCCAATATCTTCAGATTTTTTTTTTCTATAGCTTTGTAACCATAGGGAAAAAATTTACCATAGAAAATGTAAGCCTGTATTTGTAAAAAATAGATGAGTTAACGTCTTTACCTTTGAATTAGTATCCCTCAACAAAGAATTGGGTGTGAAATAAGTAAATAATTTTGCAAAAAATTTACGAAATTTGTATGAACATATTTCAAGTCTATTCTTTCTAAATTATTAATTATATTTTCAGTAGTTCAAACTTAATAAATATTTGACTCATCACATGAAGG
Source organism: Gonioctena quinquepunctata (assembly GCA_018342105.1). Lineage (NCBI taxonomy): Eukaryota > Metazoa > Arthropoda > Insecta > Coleoptera > Chrysomelidae > Gonioctena > Gonioctena quinquepunctata. The sequence continues at coordinate 6,059 of JAFIRS010002908.1, read as the reverse complement.
AAACACTAACAGGTACCGAATATGAATTTATTTATATTATTATACAAACAGACAAAGCCTATATATATATTCACAGTATAATGCATTTATGATTGATTATATCTAAACAATCACAGAAAAAAAAATTCGGCGAATACCCCAATGGATGAAGGTAAGTTCAACAGAAGCTCAAATCCCCACTTCATTTTGAAGAATTCATCCATTGCTTGATCCATTCTGTGTAAACTGTACAGATGCTAGATGAACATGAAACAAAAAAACATTATGAAAGTAGTCCATGTCAGTTGGAGTTCTGATTAATTAGTAGAAAAAATCAAGTCTGCTCCACAGTAAGAAGCATTTATTTCTAGGAAAGAAAATAGCAATGCATTTCGGCAAGTATTTCATTCGACTCTCTAAAATATACATAGAAAAGATACAAGGGTGAACATCGTAAAAATTGGTAGAAGACTTAGCACAAAAATAAACATAACATCACCGACTTACACAAACGTTGAATTTAAAATGTCAACTCATTAATTCAGTCGATAACCTATGTTATATTAATCAGTTGACCTTTTTACTTCAATGTTTGTATAAATCAGTGATGTTATGTTAATTTTTGTGGTAATTCTTCTATCAACTTTTACAATGGTCACTCTTGTATCTTTTTTATGTATATTTTAGAGAGCCTGAAGATGGCAAAATACTTTGCCGAAATGAATTGCTAATTTCTTCCCTAGAAATAAATGCTTTACTGGGAGCAGACTCATTTTTCTACTAATGAAAAAGCTTGATATTTTTTCAAAGGATAAAAATAACTTTTTAATGAAAAATCAAAGTGGTTTCAAATATAAATTAGAAAAAAAAGCATTTTCACTTTATATTTCTTATGAAATAACCAGAGGTTGTGAAGTATCACATGTTCAATTTTGATATAAAGTATCATTTAACCAATATATTAGGAGTAATTTTGACAAATTGAAGTAACTAAATAAAATAATCCTCACCTTCATTGGCAAATGAGCTTGCGATCTCAGGGATTACACAGTTCTTTGATATATTAGGAGTAATTTTGACAAACTTGAAGTAACTAAATAAAATAATCCTCACCTTCATTGGCAAATGATTTCTATATCAGGGATACATATTTGTGCATGTGCTTAAACATGGAAACAATAGAAAATATTATATATATATGTGTATGTGTTTATATATGTATATATATTCATATATATATATATATATATATATATATATATATATATATATATATATATAGAAGAAGGGTAGTCTCGTGACTGGACTAGTTGAAAATAACTATGAATTTGAAATAAACTTTGTAGAAAGGATATTCCTTGACGTTGCAGTCAAAATAATGGCCTATGCTCCAAACATGAAAACAAACTTGGTGAAAGGTATGAAAAACAGAGTAGTGTGTTTATCACATCCTACTTTTCAAAAGGAATGTTTAAATGAACTTAAAACAATACTAAAAGAAAACTCATATCCAATCAAATTTATTAATAAATTACTATTCAGTACTGATCGTCAACCCAGTGTTACTACTATTGAATCTGGAAATACAATTATAAATTTAGACCTTGTAACAGTAAATCCTCTAAGAATAAATTCAAGTCCACAACCTCAACTAATAGAACCTTTTATTTACAAAACATTACCATATGTAAGAGAACTAACCTCAAAACTGACAAATGTGTTCAAACTAGATAAACTACGCATTGCAAACAAAAACATTAAAACTATTGCAAGCCTTTACACTAGAACTAAAGCCCCTTTAACGATATATGAGAAATCAAATGTCATATATAGTATTCCTTGCCTAAATTGTGATAAAATATATATCGGGCAGACGGGTAGGAATTTAACAGGTCGCATAGCATCTCATAAGAGTGATTGCAAAATAAAAAAAAACAGTTGTGCATTAGCTGAACATAATATAAATTCTAATCATTTTAGTAATTTTAACAACCCTTCCATATTAGCAGTAGAGAATAACTTTCATAAAACGAATTTCCTAGAAATGGTTTTCATAAAAAATTAACCAAACAGCATGAATAAACGATCTGATATTTCCAACCTTAGTGTCATTTACAATTACTTGTTGAAACTTGATTCCAATTTAATATAAAAATTGCTTAGTATTTTTTGATTTTTTCTCTCATTTAACAATTTTTTTTTGTCATATAGATTGGTACTATTCCTTCTGTTTTGTGGACAAAGCACATGGTTCTCCCTTGACTGTTTCATGTTTGGACAGATGACATTTGACACTTGACACTTCATGTCATGTATTACTTGTCAGCTACCATTTTCCTTTTTCAGTCACGCTTCAACCATGTGGTAATTATTGTGCCGTTTCAAATTTTAAAGTGTTAATTTAAGTATCTAAAACAATATGTGCGAGTGCCATTGTTTAGTTTTTATATATTACCAGTAGTGGGTCATAGTGATATGATTTTGAAAAGTCCTCAAACACGAAATGGTGTTTTTTAAAATTTTTTGTATCTCCCATAGTTGTCTTGATAATGAAAATAAACATTTTCGAAAGCTTGTCTAAATAAGAAAGAGTTTTACTTTTTCTCATAGGCCATTATTTTGACTGCAACCTCAAGGAATATCCTTTCTACAAAGTTTATTTCAAATTCATAGTTATATTTTAATAATATATTTTTTATTACTCATTCATTTGTAATAGAGAGCCAAAACACCAATGTTCATGACTGTAACTCAAAAACTAACCGAAACCCCATAAAAAAATGTACCCCTCATTTGACCCCTTCAGGGGGTGAATTTCAAAAAGAAAAGCTCAAATACCAGTTTTCAATATACACATACCTTCAGAGGCCGAACAGTCTAAACACGGACATTCTAGGACATTGCTTCTATGTCAATCTGCACCAAACAATTATTAAAAAAATTGTGGACCTTATGTTCTGGTGTGAGCTTTGCTTTCACATTGCAGACGTTTTCTTGGCGTTTCAACTGTATGTAGCCAACAGCATTATCACCACTGGAGTAACTGGTAGATCTGTAAAAAGATAACATGTGTTGATTTACTTTTTTGATGCGAATAAGTCAGTTGAAAATGATCTCGATATTTATTTTTGCTATATACCTAACACAAATTGCTTACCGTTTTCACATTTTTCATTTCAGCACTCAAAAAAGTCATGTTTGTTAAATAAAAAGAGTAAATCATCTCATAATCCACCCTTGGCAAATTTTCCGAACCTGCTTTTACGAAGCCTTGTTTCATTATAAACACACCAAATCGTTTATGATATTAAGAAATTAATAAGTTGATAAAAATAAACATTGATGGTTAACCTCAAATCTCAATATTATTTTCATGGGAACTGTCTGTAACATTTGCGGTGTTGCCAATGATCGGTCTTCATCCAAAGGAAGGCCCGTTCAGAAACTTTGAATGTTTTAAATAAAAAAACCCGTTGTTGAAATGAGATTTTTTTCTAAGAGTCTATCAATAAACAGAGTTCAATTATATATTAATGGTGTATATCAAGCAGTGAGCTATATTTTTGACAAGAACAGTAATGCGTGTTTCTGAACGTGGATTATGGAGGGGGTAGTTTTCGATGAACGTGACGTCACGGGTACTCTTTCAACCGCAATATCTTTTCGAAATAAAAAATATATGATGGCATTCTAAGTCAATTGGACGTTTCAAGTGGAATACAATCGACCTATATAAGTTTTGGAATTTTTTTTTCCTAAATGGAAAGGTCCATTGAAACGTCTAAAGGCTAGTTTTCATCACAGCGTATTGCGGATGGCGGAATGAAATTCCGCGTAAGGGATGATCCTCGCATCAAACAAACGTTTTCATAAACGCGGAGCGTATTTAGTGAATTCTAGTAACATTTTTATTTGACAAGATAACTATCTGGTTTTTGACACACGACAAAACATCATTGTCATGTCAAAGGTTGTTTTGATTTCAAAACGAATTGAGTAGTACAAATAATGTAAATATATTAATCATTCAGTATTCAGGTTGAAATGTGGTATAGAAAAAAAATTAACACAAAAATTCGTAAAATTTGCTTGTTGGGACTACTTTATGCATTTTCCAAAATAATTAAAAGAAAACGGCAACCTAAACGATGGTGGGTAAGAAACATATTTTTAAAAAGAAAAGCTCAAGGATCATATCATAATCTCTTCTTCGTCAGAATTCATCTTGCCCAACACACGTAACAGAGTACGATTATCTAAATTACTTGAACACTTTAACCACAAAATATCCCCCCTATGTTGTGACTTTAACGACACAAATACAGACCATAAACAAATATAAACCCGAGCTGGGATTATAACCTCACTTATCTAATGTCAAACTGCCAAAAGCTCTGAAAAACCGCCAGAAAGTTAAAAAATGTTTAACATAAAATGAGACTCCGCAAAATGTTAAAATATCCGCAAATATTTCGCGCCATTCACATTTTGAATATTTTCTACCAATCAGAAAAGGTCCGCAACAAAATAATCCGCCATCCGTTGTGATGAAAACTAGGCTTAACGCCACAAAATACGCCGTTTATGTGAACACCTTATGAAAGTTCCGTTTACAACTTTTCAGCGTTAGCTCGGCGTCGAACTTGCGTTACCGTAAAACGTGCGTTGACATGTGTACAGTTTATGGACATCCCGTATCTAATCGCGCGTCTAACGCTCACCATGTATACTAGCCCGTTACATCACGCGTCATTCATAACGTTCACTTACTTGCCACACGAGCAATTCTTAGCGCGAGTGAATCGGAAACCATACGTCAGAATGAAAATGGATGCTAAAGAAGTCGCCACAGTTTCTTACCTTACTCTGAAGTCTTTAATGCAGAAACGTAGAAAAAAGAGGTGGTGGGTACATCCAATAAACACTGAGTGATATCGACATGGCCACGCTGTATCCGGTCCGGAACATGTGAAGTTATTTGTAGTGATATCAAGGTATTGGACAAAAATCCATATTTGTTTTTGCTGACGTTTTGAGAAAACAAGCTATGGAGTTACAAACAATATATTTGCAGAATACGTAAATAAGATAATTCACTGAAATAATCTCATCGAAGAAGTAGAACTGGAAGTTCAATAACAGGTACAAAATGAAAATAGACCGACAGCGCCACCAGTCGGAAAAGTAGATTTTGGAATTCATTTATTCATTCTGAAATTGCCATCAATCAAGTTAACGAATCATGTACCAAAACAAAATGAGGTATTTTCATTGAAAAACACAATGTCTTTTTTTATGTAAACCTCAAACTCTACCATCAAAAGTTGAGGAATGATTTAAATTACTCTAAGCGCAGCTAATATTTCTATGTTGTATGACTCACATCGAAAGAAATAAGTATAACTGAAGCTGGTCTCCTTATAATAATAATAATAATAATTTTATCAACCATTTCTGGTACAGTGTGTACATATGGTAGGTCATATGAAGCACCAAGATGAGTATAATTTATCCACCATTTCCTGGATAGATAAAACTATGCGATGTTCAGTACGTACATAGGGTGAAGTCATATATAACAAAAGTGTTTATAAATAAACCACAAAAACATATTAAGAACTTTATTACAGCAAGTATATGTAAAATTTGAACCAGTTACAGCAAGACCAGAAAAAGACGACAACATGACACAAGATACATATTTAAAAGTATAAATCACACTGAAAACATCTAAATATTCTTGATGAGCATAGTAAAATTTTCAGTCAGCTAACATTTTGTTCCATCAATGAATATTCTGTCACTGACAAGTTGAAACCATGGTTATAGAAAAACGGAAAAGCTAACAGCAGAGATGGCAGTATGTTACAAAATACCTTTCAAAAATGTGAGTTATAATGAATCATTCAAATATTCTTTATGAGAATAGTAACATTTATTGATTAGCAGACATTTTATTTTATTGAAAAATATTCAGTCACCTCCAGAATGTTTTATTTCAGTTGGTAGTTTGTTGTAGAAACTTAGTGCTTTGTAGAGAGGGGAATTTTCGAATTTTGCGGTTCTGTGGTTAGTTATTC